>PVKA01000210.1:0-50033 GCA_004027165.1 Ctenomys sociabilis
CAGATCATATGCTGGTGTGCATCCAGGTTCCATCCACTCTATCCTGGCCCTACAAAAGGATGAAGCCTTGGAAGGTCAAATCTATGGTCAGGGGTGCGCAACCTGACCATAGATAAGATCGTAGTAGGCTATTATGAGAGGGCATCAGTCACTATGATCACTCAGTAAGCAATGCTGCCTTCTATTAAAACAAAAGGAGAGAGATGTCGGGAGCCATTCCAAGATGGCGACCGCTCCTCACTCCCCCGCCCATCGTGTCTGCCAAGATGGCGCTCATATCCGGCTTCCGGGTTCTTGTTGCTGTGCCTGGGTCCCGCCTATTTAGGGAAATGCCCGCCACTTTTTGTGACTCTTCCAATGATATGCGAACACATGTACAACTGTGATTGATCTATGAAACCTATATAGCTCGCTCTGGCAGGAAGTTCATTGTTGCTTGCATGTAGGACGCCGCGGCTAGCGGACGCATGTAGAGGCTTGCATCCCGATCCATAAAGGCTTGCTGAACCCGTTATAAGGTGTCTTAGTGTCTTCTTCCGCGGGACGGGAGCGGTGCCAGACACTTGCTCTTGAATTTTTCCGCTGACCAATATATAGTGGCCTTTTTTGTGTCATTTGATCATTCTTGGTTTGAAGTTGAGACTGTCTGAGAACAGAATTGCTACTCCTGCTTTTTTCTGAGGTGCTGGGGCATGCAGTATTGTTTTCCATCCTTTGACTTTGAGCCTATGAATGTCATTTTGTGTTAAGTGTGTTTCTTGTATACAGCATATTGTTGGATTTTGTTTCCTAATCCACTGTGCCAATCTATTTCTCTTAATTGGAGAATTGAGTCCGTTTACATTTATGGTTATAATTGAAATGTGCTGACTTATGTTTGTCATGATATTTACCTGGTATTGTTTACTCCTTTGTAACCTGTGTTTAATTGACTGTCCTGTTTAGTGGGTTCCTTCCATTCTCTTTCATGGAGTTCTGGTCGTTGTGGTCTCTCTCTAGAACCTCTTTCAGCAGCCTGTGTAGGGATGGCTTTGAATCATGAAATGCTTTAGTTGTTCTTTATTGTAGAAGTATTTCACTTCTCCATCAAACTTGAAAGAGAGTTTTTCAGGGAATAGTAGTCTGGGCTGGAATTTCTTTGCATACAGGACTTGAAGAACTCTGCTCCATGCTCTCCTTGCCTTCATGGTTTGTGTAGAGAAGTGGGCTGTAATTCTGATGGGTTTTCCTTTTAATGTGATCTGCTTCTTCTCTCTAGCAGTTTTCAGTATATTATTCTTGTGTTGGATATCTGGGTTCGTGACTATTATATGTCGCCATGTGTTTTTAGTTCGGTTGAAGTTATTTGGTGTTCTGCATGCTTCAGTTACCTGAATGTTGAATTATATCCACAGATTTGAGAAGTTTTCTGCTATTACTTCTGCCCGTATCCTTTTTATATCATTTGTATTGATTCCTTCATTCTCCTTGATGCCAATTAGTCTCATTGTTCACCCTCGCGTCATCTTGCAGGTGATGGATTATTTTTTCCTGCATCCTCGTTGTTTTTAAGAGATCCTTTCTCACCTTTTCACTAGCTGCACCATCTTCCTCAAGATCTGAAACTCTGTTTTTGCTTTCACTCAAATGGTTTTGTAGACTCGTGAATGAGGTTTTCAGTTCTTCTATATCTCTTTTACTCTGCTTCATGCGATCTATTTCTTTTCGATATTGCTCATTCCAGGAATCCGTCATATTTCTGATCTCTTTTATTTTTTTATCATTATCTTCTTTAGAGGTAGCTATTAATTCTGTTACTGCAGAGTTGGTTTTTTTTTCCAAATTGTGTTTACACAATTGGAATATAGTTACACAATTTCTATATAGTTCTGGAATTGATTCTCTACTTCAGATGCTATGATTTAATAGAATTCTTTTTTTATTTCAGAAATTATTTCTGCTTTGAGTTCCTCTTTACTATTTGCTGTTGTTTCTTTGCTTCCAACTCTGTTAATTCATGCATTTCAGCTGAAATAGTGTTCTCTTTACTTGTTCTGGGTGGGGATTGGGCTTCTCCCATATATTTCTGGATTTGATTCATTACTTCAGATGCTATGTATTCAAAAATTTCTTTTTTTATATCAGGAGTTAATTCTAGTCTGAGTTTCTTTATACCTTTCTGCTGTTGTTTCTTTGCTTCCACCTCTGTTAATTCATTCATTTCAGCCGAGTTAGTGACCTCTGCGCTTATTGGTGGGCTTGATGCCTGAGATTGCATTTTTCTCCTTGTCTTTGTCATTTTGTGTAGCACTGAGCTCTGACCTTTGGTGTAGAGCCTTGGTGCTGCTATAACTTTAGCAGGTAATGAGATTCGGGTGCCAATCTACTAAGTTTGAGATTATCCAGTTATACCTGGCCTGGATCTAGCTGTTGTGTTCAGTTCCTTTTTGTTGCAGCTCTTCTGCTACAACTGTGAACCAGTTATTCCCCTCTGTTGGGTCCCTGGTCCAGGGATCAGTGGGGACCACAGAAGCTCTCCCTCACACGCACCAAACTGGGCTCGCGTGGATTGGGTGTGGTTGCCAGGAGAGTCGGAAAAATTCTCACTCACTCAGCCTGCTTGGGGGCCACCACTCAGTCTTGAAGGGTAGATATTCATCATGTTTTGGAAGCCTCTATATTTTTTTATCTCAATTTTTAAAATTGTTCACAAAAAAAAATCTTGAAAGCCCATAGGCTGCCAATCTGGCTCTCTTCTTTCTCTTATATTTTCTTCTCCACCATTTTCATCTTGCAGACTATTTCTATCTTAGCTTGTTCCAGGTATGACCAAAGGCAGTTATCACAGGTGTATATATTTTAGATAGAATAAGTTATAACTAATTGAAAAGATGTAATTTATTTTAATTTATATAATTGGTACAGGGTCTCACCATGCACAGACTCATAGTGATCTTCCTCTTTTCAGCCTCCCTGGCACTTGAATTACAGGCCTGTGCTACCATGCCCAGTTTTGCTGGCTGGCTCAGTGGGTCCAGGGTTGGTACCAGCATGGCCTGCCATACTGGGGATCCAAGCTGGGTCCCTGTGCTTGCCAGTCAGGGAATTAGGCCACTGAGCTTTGTCCTTGGCCCAAAGGAATGTAAATTTTTAAAATGTAAACAATCACGACTGGACAAATAGCTCAGCAGATTGAAGTGCCTGCTTACACAGATGCAGGAGTCAGAGGTTCAATCCCAGGTCTGCTGTGCTGGCCCTGCTCTGGGGTGTGTTAAGACTCAACTGAGACTGCATCATGGCATGTGCCTGTAATCATAGTGCTTGGGAAGCTAAAAACATGAGAATCACTACAAGTCCAATTTATAGTGAGACCCCATAGACCCTGAACTAAATACAAAAAAGTAAAAATAAATAAATGTAAGCAGGGGGCCGGGGAGATGGCTCAGTAGAATAAGCGCTTGCCTGGCAAGCGCAAAGCCCTGAGTTCAATCCCTGGTTCCTCAAAAAAATAAATTAAATAAATAAATAAATAAATAAATAAATAAATAAATGTAAGCAATCAATTAAAGGGAAGGAGAAGCAGAAACAAGATTTGTGACAGAAAATCCATTCCAAGGAGTCCTAGGCCTCTGTGGAGGCTGGACACAGTACACTTCTGGACTTTCCTCTAGCTAACTGGAAGAAGAATCAAGACTAAGCAGCTGTGAAGAGGGAGAAGCACTCATTTTGTTTTGTTTTGCTTTTTTGCATGCAGTATACTATATACAAGAAACACATTTAATTCACAAAAGAAATTCATAGACTGAAATTCAAAGGATGGAAGGTAATATTTCATGTGACAGAAACACAGAAAAAAGCAGAGGTATCTACTCTGTTTGCAGACAATGTAAACTTCAAACCATGAGTGATTACAAGAGATAAAGAAGGCCACTACATACCTATTAGGGGAAAACTGCAAGAGGAAGAGATTACAAATATATATATATATATATATATATATATATATATATATATATATATATATATATATATATTAGGAATGCAAGAGTACTCAATTATATAAGATAAATTTTTAAGAGACAAAAAAAGTCAAATGAGCAATAACACAATTTTAATGAAGGACTTAACACCCCACTGACACAAAGAGATATATGAACTAGGCAAATGTCAGCAAAGAAATAACAAAATTAAACCAAACTTGTGAAGAAAAGAAGAAGTGGATGCTATTCCACTCAATAGCATTAAAATATACATTCTTCTTAGTTACCCATGGGGCAGTCTATAAAACAGAGCATAAAACAGTACATGAAACATACTTAAGTAAATGCAAAGGAACTGAAATTATCCCACAGGTATTATCTGACCATTGTGAAATGAAACTGGAAATTATTGGCAAAATAAACAGTACAAATGCTATAAACACATGGAAATTATATAGCCCCCTCCTGAACAAAGAATAGATCACACATGAAATTAAAGAAGAAATTAAACAATATTTACACTCAAATGAAAACATAGGTAGAACTTACCAGAACCTGTGGGATGCAATGAAAACTCGCTTTAAGAGGAAAATTTGTAATGATAAAGTCTCACATCAGAAAAACAGAATGAGCCTAAATAGAGAATCTTATGCTACACCTCAAGCTCCTACAAAAAGAAGAAGTTAAGCCCAAAGCCCAAAGAAGACAGGGAATTATAAAGATCAGAGCACACATAAATGCAATGGCGACAAAAAGTCAAAGAGATGATTCTTTGAAAGAATAAATGAAATTGATAAATACCAAGCCAACCTTATCAATAAAAAGAAAGAAAAAATTCAAATTCATTCACTAAGGAATGTAAAGTGTGAAATCACTACAGACTCTGTAGAAATGTAGAATAGCATCAATACATATTTACAACATCTTTACTCTTACAGGACAGAAGACATAGAAGGAATGTATATATTCGTAGATCCATATGAGCTATCAAAGCTAAACCAAGAGCATATAAAAATTCTGAATGAATAACTCAATATCAGTGAATGAAATTGAAAAAGTAATAATAATAATGAAAAAAAAATATGAACAAAGAAAGGCCCAGATCCTGATGGAGCCACAGTGGAAATCTGCAAGAAATGTAGAGAAGATTCACAAACAACTCTTCTCAAGCTCTTCAGTGCAATTGATAGGGAAGAAATTCCCCCAAACTCTTTGCTGGCAGCAAGTATTATCCTGACACTAAAAACAGAGAAGGATCCAACCAAAAAAAAAAATAATTGCATGTCAATCTCCCCAATGAACATAGGTATAAAAATCCTCAATAAAATACTAGCAAACTGAATGTACCAAATCATCTAGATTATACCTCACAACCAGGTGAGATTCATTCCGGAAATGCAGGGATGCTTTGATACACACAAATTCATAAATGTAATACACCACACCAAAAAGCCAAACACAAAAATTGAATGATCATCTCAATAGTTGCAGGAAAAGCTTTTGACTAAGTCCAACAATCACGCATGATAAAAACACTACAGATAATCAGAATAGATGGTCTTTATCTCAATTTGATGTAAGCCATCTATGACAAACCAACAGCTAACATCACATCAAGTGGAAAGAACTGCAATATTTCACTCTAAAATCAAGAACAAGGCAAGAGCATTCACTGTCCCCATTCTTACACAATATAATTTTGAAACTATTAGCCAAAACAATTAGTTAAGAAATGAATAAAAACAATGACAATTGGAAAGAAAGAAGTGAAAATATCATTATTTCAAGATGACATGGCACACCACCTAGAAGACCCAAAAACCTCCACAGACTTGTAGATTTAATAGATACACAATCCATATTCAAAAATCAATAGAAGGGCTGGGGAGATGGCTCAGTGAAATAATTACTTTCCTGGCAAGGGCAAGGGGCCTGAGTTCAATCCCAGTTCCACAAAAAATAAAATTGTATTTTCATACACAAATGACAAATACACTGAGAGAGAGATTTGGGAAACCACGCCTTCAAAATGACATCCAAAAAGAAAAAGTACTTAGGAATCTAACTCAAAAAGGAAGTAAAAGATTTATATAATGAAAAATTATGGTAGTTCCATAAAAGAAATAAAACAGCATTTTAGAAAATGGAAAGATATTCCTTACCCATGGATAGGAAGAACCAACATTGTGAAAATTTCTGTAATCCCAAAATTGTTACATAGATTCAATGCAATGTTCTTTTAAAAATCACTAATATACCTCTGTTGGTGGAAGTGTAGAAAAGTCCAACCACGATGGAAATTAGTGTGAAGATTGCTCAAAAACTAGGATTAGAGTTCCCATTCAACCAACATATTCCCTTCTTAGATATATTTCCAAATGAACTGAAAATATCATACCACAGTGACTTGTGTGTGCCCATGTTTATAGCAGCGCAATTTGTCATAGCTAAATCTTGGAAGCAATCCAATATTTAGAGAAATAGATAAAAAAAAAAAGATGTGGTATTTTTACACAATAGAATATTACTCATCTATAAAAATCATCCACTCAAGGCTTTCACAGGTAAATGGATGAAAGTTGAGACAATACTGGTAAGTGATAGAAGATAGGCCTGCCTGTGCCAACATGGTATCATCTCTCCAGAGTAAGGACCTGAAAGAATAAAGTCTGAAAGGTACAACAGATAATTATGAAAGGGAAAGAACCTTTTCCATGATAAGGAAAAACTGGGATGAAGAAAAGGACCAAAAAAGAAGGGAAAAAGATATATTTATGTATATATACAGGATAGATTGAGTAATTATACTGATGATTTCTGCTGGTCTATTGAAAGGGGCAGTGAAAATTTAATTTAATTTTTTCTTCTTTACAGTTTTTTTATAAGCTTTGTTTTCTTTCTTTTTTTAACCAAGTTTGCATGTTTCTATCTGCTAATCTAAACGACGTTATTTTTTTGATACAGCGTCTCTCTACATAGTTCAAACTCATAGTGATCCTTCTGTCTCAGCCTCACCAGAGCTGAGATTACAGGCATGCATCACCCTGCCCAGTTTCAGTGGCTGGTATGGTGTGCCTTGGGGTCCAGAGCTGGCACAGCATGTGGTACTGGGATTTGAACTTGGATCTTTGGGCTTGTCAGGCAGGTGTTTAAATCACTGAGCTATCTTTCCAGCCCTAAATAACTAATTTGAAGATAACATTATCCAATAAAACAGCCATTGTCAAATTCCTATTATTTTTGCTTAGTGAAGTTCTGTATCATTTCTAATGTTTATTTATTTACCAATTTATATTTTTAAATTTTTTTAAGAAAATGTAAAAGTGAAAGATAAAGCATGTTTTATTCAAATTTCTTTTTTTGTTTGTTTGTTTTTTTTTTTTTTTTTTTTTTTTTTTGAGACAGGGTCTCACTATGCAGTTCAGGCTGGCCTTAAGCTCACTTTGTAGCTCAGGTTGGTCTCGAACTCACAACAATCCTCCTGCCTCAGCCTCCCGAGTGCTGGGATTACAGGCCTGCGCCACCACACCCGGCTAAACAAAGAACTTTTTTTTTGTTTTGTTTTTGCCGAGACAGGGGATTGAACTCAGGTCCTTCAGCTTGCCAGGGAAGCACTTATCCACTGAGCCATCTCCCTGGCCCCACTGAGCCATCTCCCTGGCCTCAAATTTCATAAGTTTTTAGTTACAGCAGACTTTTATCAAAAGATAGACTAATAAGAGGAAAAAACAAAGACAAGCCCATTAATGTGTATATTCCTTGTAGACATGGACGATACCTAGAGAATGAGAAATTCACAAAAATGTGACTTTGTTCAGTTTCTCTGAAACTTCTAATTTTCCTGTCAGATCCTTCTTGGCTCCTAGAGATTCACTCCTATCCTTTTTTGTTCTCCATGTTGTTATTTTCCAGTATCTAGATTTCAAGTTTTGGCAAGGCTCAGCTGTTGGCACTCACCACTTGCCAGTTTTCCAATCTTTTAAAAAATGTGACTGAATAACAACTTCTATAGCATCTTCAACAAAAAAACCCACTAGCAACCAGACAGTGGAGAAGGAGTTTGAGTCTCCAGGGGCAGCAACTTAAGGGAAAGTCAAACCAAGGCTATGAGAGCTGGTTAGCAGAGGTCACTGAAACCGATTCTTCTGGGGTCACTTCCAAGATGATGAGGGCCACAGTGGTCTTCAGCTTTGCTCTTGATTTCTTTTGTAGAATAGGGGAGAATACTCTTCCTCATTATAAATCTGCAGCCTGCTTTGGCCAAATAGAAAGAGGACAAGGAAATTTTCTCTGCAATGGTTTCTTCTTACTTACTTTCAAGTCAACCATCCTTTCTTTTCTAGAAGATATGCTCAAACCCTCACACAGTTACAAAAGTTAAATGTCTATACAGAAAAAAGAACAGGAGCGCAACAACTGCTTAATGTTGAAATTATCTCAGTGAGTCTTCACAGTGACCTGGACATAAGGTCTCACCCCACAAAGTCTGCAGCAGGAGAGAAAACCCCAGAGCTGCCAAGCTGCAAAGCTCAAGCTCAGGTCTGAGTGTGAGATCCCCACAAGCTGCCCCATTTCCCATTGTGCTGTCCTGCCTGTCTCTATAGCTACCTGCTCTGAAAAAAAATGTTTTTCTCATACTGAAAACTGAAAAGAAATTCTCCCAAGGCCTCTCAGCTGGAGGGACTTGTGTTAGGTAATGTGTATAGCTGTCAACAGTAGCCTGAAAGCAAACATGAAAACAAGTTTAAGGCTTATTTTTCACCTACCTCCTCAATACAAGTGGCTGGCATCCCACTGAAGTAGTTTGGTAAGAAGGCTTCCTACAGAGGGATAGACAATGGTAGATCATTGCTTTTATTTCTTTTAATATGTTGATGAGAAACAATTCATGCAGAAATCTCCAGTCCACAGCGCTGTTACAGAGGCCTTGAGCAGAGTCTGCATTCCACCTCTCATCTGACTAATGAACTCCTAAGAGGTCAGTTCTGCAGCAGTCCACACATGTGAGGCAGTAATGAGCCCTGGAGTGAACTGAAGTAATTACCTGGGTTAGAGGCGGAGGGGCTGAGTGGGACCCATGTGAACCAGGCACAGAGCTGGTGAGAACAAGAGACAGCACGACGGGGGTGGAGGGACTGGAAGTAAGACACATTTGGGAAACTGTGGCTTTCGATGAAGAACAAGCTTAATTAGGACTGAAGCGGCCAAAGATGAAGCAAAATAAAACCAAAGAAGGCCCTGAAAGCTGTACTCCCATAATTACCAGGAATGCCCATCATAGTCGTGTCTGGATCCCGGATTCTGGCCCTTATCCATCATGGATGTATGAAATGCTGATCATGCAAGTGGGATGTGGCTTTGGGTTGCAACAAGTCCTGCTCCAACACGAGGAGTGCAGGGAGAGAGAGTGGGTAGACTCTTTGCTCCTGTGGACAGAGATGAAGGTGTTGAGTCTCATTAAGCATCACAGACTTCCTTCTCTAAGCCTGTTCACTCCAAATTCCCTTGATGAGGTATGCGCCTCCCCATTGTCTCAGTGAGTTACTAGTGCTGGCACTGGAATCCAATTGAATCTGACTATACATCTGGACAAGCAAGCAATCCAAGTCATTCATCTACCCGATGCAAAGAAGTGCCTCTCCTCAGCTCTTTGTGATCTTCCCCAGTCTCAGGAAAACCTCAAATGAAATAAGTCACTTTCCCTTTGTCATATATATATATTAGTTGTTAGTTTTACAGCAACCTTAACTATTCAAGCCCTAGCAAGGCATAGAGATTGAGCCAGCCATTTCGATGTCAAAATACAGCAGAAGTTCTGAATGCAGTGCTGTTCAAAGCAAACCCAAGCCTCTGAAGTCTGTAGAGAAGTATCTTGTATTTTGTGCACAACTAAAAGAAGATGAAGAGAGTAATGGGGAAGCAGGTGGGAGAGGGTCAGCTGACAGCTCCACCGTGGAGGATATAGCACACAGAAGAGCAGATTGAGCTCAGAAAGCTCATTATTCCTGAAAGACAACCCACTCAGCCCTGGATATTTCAAAGCCACATAGTACCATTGAACTTGGTGAAGTTCCCAGAGGTGCCATGTGCTGAAAAATATTAATAAGTCAGAGTTGCTTGGGCATAACATTAATCATAGCAACTTTCAATATTAGCTAAATAGGATTGGCATGAGGAAAAAATGTCCCTTCTCCATTACACTCACCAACATTCTGCTAGGTATCTGACATTATCTCTGGGAAAATGGCAGTCAATGGTCATGCATTAGCATAATTGATTTTACCTCCATTCCTTTGAGCATCTCTATTGCCCCAACTAATTGCTTTAACATACCTGTTCTATTTTCATTACTCTTCAGATGGGAGCTTAGGCCCCTTGATATGAAACAATTTAGGTTAACGAGACATCTTCAAAGCAGTGTCCTAAAAATAACTGCAATGTTTTAAATTTGCAGATCATCAAAGGCAAACCCTCTCCGATTCTTTTGGTTATATGGGTTGTCATAGTGATGGGAAGGCTTGGACTCCAAAGAGACTAGATAACAAAAACAATGTATTTCAGTAGAACTTACTATATAATAGACAGTGTTCACACTTCACTATCAGAGAGATCCCCTGGTATAATTTCTATAAATGAGGAAACTGAGGTACAGCAAGTTAAGTAACTTATGCACAAAATTCTGAATCAAAAGAATGGCACAAGTGAAGACTCAAACCCAGGCAATCTAACTTTCAGAGCTGTCACTTATCCATCAAGTTTGCTGCCTAGAGAAGGTGATGAAGCAGAAAACTACTTACAATATTAAGGTATGTTTTCCTGTTTAATTCCATGATTGTGTAAGCAGACACTCAACTCATTCCACCTTTGGAAATCAATGTGGTTGACAGGAAGTTACACTGTAACAGCAAAGGAGTTGGCATTTCTGGAAAAATGGACACACAACATTTGAGTCACAAAGAAAAGCTAAAATTGTCCTTTAATATCAGACAGGAAACAATCTGTGGGTCACACATCTGTAGATACCTGATAACCATAGAGGAGTTATCATCATGCAATATCTAATTATAAGGGTCTACTCAAAGGTAATAATGAATCATATGACCCAAACATTCTGCTCCCAGGTACTGACCTAAGAGAAATAAAAATCTATGTCTATATTACATTTGCATATGAGTTTCTATAGCAGGTTTATTTCTAACTGAAAATAACCTGAGTGTCCATCAGCAGGTGACTGATCCACATATTGTATGTCTACTATCCATACAAGAGATGCCTTGCTGCAATAAAAAGAAATGGATTATTGATATCTGTAACCATGTGGATGAATCACAAATAATTGTGCCAAGTAAAAGCAGCCAGCCAACATAGACACATGAATTTTTGTACACTGATACAACATCCTAGAAAATTCAACCTAACCTATGACAGGAAATCAACCAGTGTTTGTCCAGGGATGGAGGGAGAAAACATTGGAAGGTTATGATGATGGTTAATCTTTTCTTTTTCTGTCTTTTTGAGACAGAGTTTTGCTATAGTTTGGGCTGGCCTTGCACTCACTCTGTAGCCCACTCTGACCTTGAACTCACAGCGGCCTCCTGCCTCAGCTTCCTGAGAGCTAGGATTACTGGTGTGTACCACTATGCTCAGCTGTGATGGTTAATCCCGATTGTCAATTTGATTGGACAGAGAAATGCCTACCAAATTAGTAAAATACACTTTACTGTGTGTGATTTTCAGGATGTTTCCAGGTATGACTGACATATTGGACAGCAAGTTGAGAGGAGCAAGCCACCCTGAATGTGGGCAGCTCTATCTATTAAGTTGAAGGCATAGATGGAATAAAAGTAGAAGAAAGCTGCTAGCAAGGATCTCTTCTTTCCACTGTTCTCTCTCTTTCCCTCTTCTCCCCTTCTCTCCCTTCCCTTCTCTTCCTTTTCCTTCTTCTCTCTGTCTCTGTCTTGTCTCTGTCTCTGTCTTTATTTCTCCCTGTCTCTCCCCTTCCCTCCTCTCCCACTATCCTTCCCTCCCTTCTCGGCTGCCTTAACCTGAGCAGTTCTACTCTGTCACACTCTTCCACCATTATTTCCTGCTTCTTCACCACAGGCCTCAAGGCAATGGTCCAGGTGGAGGAGATACTTAGCTAGATATGGGTTAGAAATCAGAAAGTGATAGCTGAGCCCAAGGGGGAAATGTGGGAAAAGAAAGGTCATCATCTAATTTCCTGACCTTTTGTTACTCAGATTTACTGAGAACACATCACATTCCCTTTCAAATTCTCCTATCTACCTAGTCTTATCAATCACTTTAAGGCCCACATAGCCATAGCCACACGGTACCCAAACTCAGGTTTGTTGGCCACACTTGACCCAGTTAGCCTCATTTACATTGCACTGTAGTTTTGAAGACCTCAATGGCCTTTGGCCTCCGTGGTAGTTCCAACTAAGATCATATACCTCACCCCTCAACCTGAGGGAGGAGGCTTAGCCATTGAGAGGAAAAACTGCTGTCTAAGTTCTAGGGCTACAACAGATACAATCACCTGAGTCAGCTGCTCTGCTGAGGCTCCACCCACTGGGCCTCCTCTGAGATCTACTGTCCTCTTCAATAAAGTTATCTTACTCACATCCAATAAAGAGAAAAACAGTTACCTTGTGACTCTCAGCCCCTTCACAGATTGTCTCTGGGAGCCTTCAAGTGATACGCCTATGACATATCATGGATAACCACCCAGCTCGGGATGAAGCTAAACTCCAGTAACAGATCCAGCTGACCATGGACTAGAACTGTGAGTGAAAATAAATCCTTCCTGTTCTAAATTTATTTTCTCAGGTATTTTTGTCATAGTGACTAAAAATAAATGGAACAATGACAAAGGGGTGAGAGAAGGGGCTAGGGAGATAGCTCAGAGGCATAAGCACCTGTCTGGTAAGTGCAGGGTCCTAAGTTTGATCCCGGGTGCCAAAAAAAAAAAAAAAAAAAAAAAGAAGGAACTTCATTACTTAGATTTTAATGACCATGTCACAGGTATACATATGTTCATGGCAAGACTTTGCAAATAGTGCGAGTTAATTAATGTTATCTTCTAACCCTAAACAAGCAAATGTTCCTTCTGAGATGATTCTGCTCATGGTGTGACAGCAATGCTTTCAGACAGTCCAATTAGATGAGAGAAGGCTCACACCAAGGTGGAACAAAAACATGAAAAGGAGACCAGAGTGCTCAACAAAGGCATTGTGGATTCATCACAAATCTCTGAATGCAGTAGGACCAGCCAGATAGTTGAGTGGATTAAAACACCTGCAAGCAGGTACAGGGGCCAGGGTTTCAATCCCCCAGCCTGCTGTGCCAGCCCCACCACCAAGGCACCTGAGACAGCAATTGAAATTGGTCATGGTGGCATGTGACTGTAACCCCAGCTCTTGGGAGGCTATAAACAGGTGGACCACTACAAGTCCGAACTAGTAGTGAGACCCTGAACATCCTGTAGACCCTTTTCTAAAAATTACAAAAAAAAAATCTCTGAATGCAGCGGTAGTCTCAGATTTATGACTATTATGGGCTGAACTGTGTCCTTTGCCTCAAATTATATGTCAAAGTCACACTCTTCAACCTACCTCAGAGTGTGACTTTACTTGAAGTCAGAACCTTTGAAAAGGCCAAATGATAAGAGGTCACTTGAAGGGGCTCTAATTCAGCTGGCTGATGTTCTTATCAGAAATGGAGATTAAGACACAGGCACAGAAAGAGACCATGAGAGGACCCAGGGAGAAGACATCATTCAGAAGCCAAGGAGAGGTCTCAGGAAAAACAGTCCTGCCTTGACTTTGGACTTGTGGCTTCTATGACTGTAAAGAAATAGATGTGTGCAGCTTGAGCAGTCCCATCTATGGCAGTGTGTCACTGTATCCCTAATAGATGAGCATAATTATCTCAGAAGGTTGTGGTGCCCAAGTTTATAGCAGTAAACTTTCTCATAGCTTCTTCTTGAACACAACCCAAATGTCCATCAACTGAGGAATGGATAAAAAAGATATGGTATTTTCATGTAATGTAATATTACTTGACTATTAAAAAAACAACTCAAGGATTTTATAGGTAAATGGATGCAAGTAGACATTATACTCACAATTGAAACACATCAGATCTGCATGTGTAAACATCATATTATCTCATAGTATAAGAGCCTGAAAAGTAACTAGGATCTGAAAGGTACAATAGATACTATGAAAGGGAAAGAATCTGTTCCAAGGGAACAAACAACTAGGATGAAGAAAAAAGAAGAAGGAAGACAGGAAGACAGGAAGGGAGGAAGGGAGGCAGGTACAGAGGGAGGGAAAAAGAAATATATATGTATATACATAGGATAGCTTAGATAATTTTATACTACTGATTTCTCCTGGTCTATTGAAAGGAACATTTAATACTTAAAATTTTTTTCTCTCTTCTTTTTTAATGTTTTTGTCATTCTGACCAAAATTCCTGAAGACCTTGTTTCTAACTCACCTTCACCACCACCAGCGTATGGTTTACTGCATACACTATTGCAATTCTGCATTGCATGCATCTTTCTGGCATTGAATCCATTATAATATATTGCTATTGTTTGTTTAGTTATCTATAGCTAATAAGCTTTAAATAGCCCTTAAAGGCAAGGAATATTTCTGAGTTGCTTGACTAGAATTCCGGGTCAGAGCCAGGAACCATGGGAAGGGACAGATGTGGGAGGAAATATTAACTGTCTGTTCTTGTCACATGGAATTGGGGGTGGCTCTGAAATTTCCAGTGGACTCATACAGTGAATAAGAGTCTGGAGCTGGAAGTATTACCGGGGTTAAAAGGGGAAACATGGGGCCACCCAGCCAAGGTCTTAGGATTTCAGTCCACTAGCTCAGAGAGAAGACTGGAGAAGCAGTCAGGTTTGTGCTTTTTGGGAGTTCTCTGTGACAATGCAGAGAAAAAAAATTAAAATACAGCAAGGAGCTCAAACAGAAGGTAAAGGCCAATGCCTAAGGGAAGCATGTTGAGAGTTGAGCTGAACCAGTGAAAAAGCAGAAAAGAGGGAAAATTTGTTTGGGCTGAGAAAATGATTCCTCAAACTAACAACCTCACAAAGTTTCCCTCTAGTTTTCTTTTCTCTGGTCTTAGCTTTGATTCTCTCCAAAGACAAGCTATGAAAGCTACAATTCTGCTCCTTGAAGCCAGTCACAGAAACCAGAAACCTCTTTCCTCAAAGCCAACCTTAAAATTTAGGACTATTACTCTAAATCTCCTCACTTTTTGTTAAGAGCTGGATACAAAGAAATACTTTGATCTATGTTTTAGATAGAATCCTCATTCCAGGAGCGTCTTGTCCCACATCCAGAAGGAAGGAATTCTGTACGCAGAGGCCATAAAGAATGGTATATACATGTCATGCCCAACCAAACCCAAGTATGAAGAAGGAAGCTTCTCCCTGTGTCACAATGGTCTGAAATATGAAGGCTCTTGTGGCGCAGAACACTTTGATTCAGTAAATTTCTTTCTGCTTTCTCATGCAAATCTATCTAGCAGCAGATTCACATACCGGGCAGCAGCGGGAATGTGTGGTGCTCCTTGTAGAGTCAATAGATGCAGCTTAGATGTGAACTGTGGGAAGAATCCAGGTGAGAGGTGAAGGCTGAGCTGTGAGAAGGAAAGGCAGGAATGGTATAAACACTTTTGAGGGCCAGAAATTTCCACAAAATTATTTCAGAACCAGTGGGAATGAACAGGAAGCTGGAAGTTCAGGTTATCAGGACAAAAAAAAAAAAAAAAAAAAAAAAAAAAAACACTAGAAGTTTAGAAGTTCTGCAATAAAAATGTAAGGATTTCTATTTTTCTTTTTCTTAGTCAAACCTCTGGATTGTTTCACTCAGTAGTGAAGACTGTCAAGGCCACATGAGCAGAAAAAATACACAAGCATTCACCAATATTCCAACCACATGCTTCCCTTAGAATTAATTCCAAAGTCTCTCCAGGGCCTACATTCACAGCTCAGAAATCCTTCCAGAATCTACTGCCTCTTCCCTGCCTCCTCAACTTTCAGTGTTCATCGATGAACACTGCTTTCTTCCTCAGCAATGTCTCCTTCACAAAGCAATGGAGAGGCTTCCAGGCACCCAGCAGGAAGTGAGGTAATGGGGGCATGGGTAGAGGGTGTCACTTCTCTGTAGCATTCATTTACCCAACCCAGCAGGGGACAGACATCACTGCACCTAATGGGTGCATCACCACCCAGAAGAAGCTTCAGCCAACTTTCTTTCCAAAGGATATGTCTGCATGAAGAAGGGCAGATGGATCTGACAAAAGTGAGAGCAGGCATGGCCCTCACAAGGGCCTGTCACGGAGCAACGACAAAGTGGGATGCGTTAGCTTTTGTTAGTTCCAAAGAGAAGTACTGGAGAAAGATGCAAACCCACTTGTCAGTTACAAAAAAGAGACTGTCTTTTTGTTGGGCATTAGAGGCATAAAATGATGTAGTTTTGGTGAAACTCAAGGCTCTTTAATTCCCAGCCCCCTTTCTTTTCTTTTCTCTATTTTTATTCAGGATTTACTAGTTACCCACCTGAACTCAAATGTGTGATGCTCCTGCCTCAGCCTCTCAGCACGCTGGGGTAAAGTATGATCCACCACACTTGGCTGAGATAAAGATTTTTGACACTATCTTCCCAACTTCCAGTAAGTATGAAGAGGTCACTGATGCTTACACAACAGTGGCAGAACTCTAAGTGTATGGGTTGGAGGAGACTCAGAGTAGCTATTGCAGTGGGAAGCAGGCAGAGCCCAAGTCGCACAGGAGTCTATGTGTTCACTCAAGGAGGTCTGAGGAGTGACAGTGGGGAGTGATGTTCTCAGATATGTACCCTAAGAAGATCATGATGGCTGAGGAAAGATGAATGAAGCCAGGCAAAAGGTGACCAGAAAGCTCCAAAGGCTGCTAAAAATCATATGCAATCAATGTGAAAGAAGTTCATGCTTCCTCAGGGCCTTTGCACATACTGCTGCTTCCTAGACTTCTACCTCACGCTTCCCGGCCAATGCCGCTGAGCTCAGCATGCAGCACATCCTTATGTGGGTATCCCTGGCTAAGGCCCCACTTGTCTGTCCTCTTCCAGCTTAATTGGACCTTCCTTTCGATTTCCTTAATAGCACCTTGTGAGACCTGCGATAATACATCCTATGCATGACAATGGTTCTCTGTGCCCAACTCTACAAGGCTGAGACAGGTCTATCGAACAGTAGCCGTAGCTTTATCCCAGCATTGGACACGAACTTGACACCTGGTAAATCTTTGCATGAGCACTCAGGACCTTCTCTCAGCCTTCATTCTGTTCTTCTCTTATCTCATATGTATAGGGAAGAAAGAAGTAGTGTCAAAGAGTTTTTGCAATATTAGGACTACTCTGTTTAAGTACCATACTAACTGACTGGGCCACTGGAACTCCTTCAGACTATTTCTACCACAAAGAATGCCCTAACTGACTGGTGGAACTTTAAGGATCCCAAGACTTGGGTCCAAATTCTAGATTCATCCTTAATTGCCCTGGAAATTTACCTAAGCTCTAAGCATCTCTCACAAGGAGAATACAGATCTTTATTTTCCTTTCCTGGTTTTTCAGCAATTCACTTAAAAATGTGTGCATGCTCAAGCACAGCAGCTGACATTACTAAGCACTTGATAAACACGAGTCTTTTTCTCATCTAAAAGCATAAATCCAGATAGCACAGAAATGGCTTCTAGTTGATAGGTTTACAATCTGCAATACTATCCAGAACTTGAAGCCCAGGGTCCAAATGTTTGCAAATTGAATCTGCTATCTGCCACTTATGAGCACGAGGGCTTATGGTCCTAAGAAGGGCCATGATTGAGGTATGTTAGTCAACTTCCCATTGTTGATACAAAAGGTCTAACCTAAGCAACTTAAAGGAAGAAATACTTATTCTAGCTCATGACTTCAGAGCTTTCAGGCCATAGTCAGCTGTGCCCTTGCTTTTAAGCTTGTGTGAAACGGAGCCATCCTGGAGGAATGGCATGGTGAGGGACAGTTGCTTACCACCTCATGGCATCCAGGCAGAAGAAAAAAATGAAGAAAGCTGGAGAGGAAGGGGACAAGGATGAGGGAAAGCAGAAAAGAATGAAAGAGGAAAGAGAAAAAGAAATACATATGTATATACAGGATGTATATACAGGGTAGTTTGGGTAATTGTACTGCTGATTCCTGTTAGTTTATTGAAAAGAGCAGTTAATGCTTCAATTTTTTTCTGCTTTTTTTTTTTTTTTTTACTAATTTTTCATGCTTTTATCTGGTAATCTAAACAATTGAAGACAATATACAAAATAGGAACCACTGTTGAATTCCTATAATTTTGTTTTGTGAAATTCCATATCATATCTAGATTATTTTTACTATTTGTGATTCTCTTTTAAAACATTAAAATAAAATATATAATAAAAAATTATTGCACAAGGTCACCCCCTCATGATTCACTCCCTTTAACTAGATCCCACCTGCTAGGTCTGTACCACCCCCATCCTGGATTAATTCAGGATTGAAAGTAGATGGCTCTATTCAACATCTTCAAATAACCCTCTACTGTTGTGGACTACGGGACTGTGTTGGATTGTTTCGTTGAATTCAAGCACCTATAATAATTGAATGACAATAGAATACCCATCTCTGACAGGACTAAACAAAAAAAAGGGATACAAAGGAAGGACCATTCTGTGTTTGTATAAACAGTATAGTTAGGATAAATATGCAGTACTTTCACATAATTCTATGAGAAGAAAGATTTGCACTAATAATGTTTTGACAGGATATCCTGTCTGCTTCTTGTACTATGGATAACCACTAAGAAGATAACAATGTTAATTTTTGAAAGTGTACTATAATTCAGCTTTTAAAAAAGACAGATATACAGCTACATTCTCTTAATTCATTAAATAGAGGTATCTGCTCCAATAGTGATTGTAATTAGAATATCATGTATGCACCTTGTACAATAGAAAACCACTATCAAAACAATACGCAGCATATTAATTATTGAATCTGTTCTACTAATTTGATTTGAAACTGTCTCATTGCTATTTGTTCTTCAATAAAATTAGGGAAAATAAAAAAAAAAGAAAGAAAGTAGACCACTCCTGTAATCCAATAATTTCCTAAGAGCCTCACTTTGAACACATGAGCCTTTTGGGGACATTTTATAATCAAGTTTTATATATAAGTGATTATTCAAATGTTTAGAACAGGACCTGATGTATAATGACTATGTATCCATGTAATCTGTGATTAGTCAACTGAAGCCCATGGAATGAAACTTATGAGCCTGATACTGGACAGGCCAAACAGTCTCTAGGCAGCAAGGACCATTTGGCTGAGCTGTTGTGTGGACTCAGCCACAAGAACACTGACGGTTGTTCGCATCCACTGTCACCTCAAGATCTAAAATGTTTTTCCTTTAAAACCTACAAACAAGTGAGAATGTCAGTGCTTAGAAAGGGATTCATCCATTGTGGCATAACTTGTTCTAATCTTGAAAATGCAAGTCGTGTCCTGCTTGAACATCTTTCATGTATGTGTGAAGAGTGAGAGCATAGCCAGCATGGCTTTTTGTTTGTTGCTTTAGCACTTGGGTCTATCTAAGACTGTTAAGTCATAGAGAATTTGGGGTGAAGGGCAAAACAGAGTCCCCATATTACCTCAGATATTTTAGAGCAGGGCCTCTTTCTGATGATGAAATGTGATACCTCCATCTGGTTTAAACTGGTTGCCAACTTCTAACTAAAAAATTAGTACATTGCTTAAAGTGGCTCTGTTGTGATTCTCTTTAGTGGCAGGTTTTTATTAGCATCTCAGAGGGGCAAATTGAAAGAGCCCAAAGAACATAGACTATTGTGTGCTAGGCTCTGACTTCTCTAGCACAAAAGACTGTGTGAGACACATAGAAGT
This sequence comes from Ctenomys sociabilis, assembly GCA_004027165.1. Taxonomy (NCBI): domain Eukaryota; kingdom Metazoa; phylum Chordata; class Mammalia; order Rodentia; family Ctenomyidae; genus Ctenomys; species Ctenomys sociabilis. The sequence goes on from PVKA01000210.1 coordinate 19,931, forward strand.
AAAACAGGAGAAATATCCATCCTTGACACAGGGAGGAAACTGCAGCCAGAGAAAACACAGAGGGGGGGGCAGTCAGAGCAGTGTCTTGCCCTTCAAGCCAAGACATTGGCTTTGGGTCTAGGGCTCTCATCTCTGATACATAGGAGCCTTTGTTTATTGAAGAATCAATGTCAAATGTGTCTTTCTTTGACATACATATTTTAACAGCATGTTCCTGCATAGACACATTTTCTGTACCCAGAAGTGACACAAAAGCAGAGAAGGTTTAAGATGAGAAGGCCAAGTCCCTCCTGCAATCATTGAAGGATGTAGAAACTACAGGTGCAAAGTGTAGGCAGTGAACCCAAGGTCAAATGATTGATGGCAGAATAGAGAAAGACGTTATACATACAAACATACTTATTCCAAATATATAAGGCCCTTGATGGCCCAATACCTTGACCATCTCCTTTCTGATCCTGTCTTCTGGTTCCATTCCTTGATCTCTCTGAACCATTGATAGTTGACCTCAATCACCTCAGAGTGCGCCAGCTTCTATACTTTTTACTGGCTGCTCCACTCTCCACAATGTTGTCTGTCAAATGCCTCCACTGCCTCACTTTCTTCTTTTCCTTGTTTTAGTCACACCTCATGACTACTCAGTTTAAAGCAGCCATCTGCCATCTCATCATGTCATACCTGTCCTGGGCCTTCCAATGCTTCAATCCCATTGGTTTTTTGTTTGTTTGTTTTTTTCACCTTTCTTACTGCTTTCCAATATATCACTCAATTTACTCATGCTTGTTGCTTGTTAACTGCCTCTCTCCACTAGAACATAAGCTGTGCTGGGCAAGAAAACTTACTTTTTGATGTGCCCTGAGAATCCAGGCCATGTTCTGTACACAGTAGGATCCCCTCCAAAATTTCATGGCACAAATAAATACATCAATCTACCTGCTCTGCTCCAGGCAGTAGGATGCATGCCTTTGTATTTGTGGGTGAGGGCAAGAGACATGCTTACTCAATACTGTGACCTCCCATGTAACCAGCAAGAGTAGGCCCTAGTGCAGGTGCAACTGGTGCCAGGGAAATGTCTAAAGCAGCACTGAGAATACGAGCCAGAAGTTGGTAAGTTAGGCCAACAATGTGGTGCTCCAGCATGCAGACACACTTACAGAAGTGGGCAGATGGGGCTACCATTTTATACCAAAATTCTCTGGGAGAAGTTCAGCAACAGAAGACCAGTCAGTCCCCCATATCCAGAAGCCAAGCTCAACCCCATGCCCAGTATACATCCAACTATGAAGTTGGCTGGAGTACTCAACACATTTTTGGAATATAATTTGGATACTACCACAGAACTGTGGACACCAGAGAAATTTTATTACTTATATTTTTGTATGTCTGATCAGTTTTCCTTTTTCTGTCTTGTTGGGATTTTTATTTTGTTTTGAGGTATTAATGTTCACTTTCTTTTTTCTTGTTTATGTCTTTTTAATTTTTTTCCATAATTACGCTTCTTGCCCTTCTTTTGTTTTCTGCTACTTATCTTCTTTCATTCCTCAGATATCACTATTGATTTTATATTATTTTCCTATGAGTGAACATTATCTGTTCTTTTTCTGATACACTTCAATACTTCTTCAGTCTTTCATTCTTTCCCTCCTGTGTTTTCCAAAATGTGGATGATTATCCTTCCAGCACTGTTTCTACTATATTTGACCCCATTCATCTCTTGATCTTGCGCCCTATCCCTCTTAACCACCCATCACCCCACAGCAATCACTCCACTAAGGGGTAAATCATTGCATACAACTTCCAGATGTATGTTGGGTTTTGTTATATATCTGTAAAATTTGTTCCTAAGGCTAAAGGTATCAGGTTAATAGTTACCACAATTTGTCAATAGCTAGGCTGTACTTGTGCGAATGTTATTGCTAACTGTACTACTTTAGCCAGGATCATACATGTTATAACCAGGTTTTCTCCTGGTATAACAGCACTGTGATTGTATGCAGTCATAATCATCATCATAGTCCACTAGCAAAAGACTGGGTTCTGGGTGAAATAAATAGAAACTTCTCATCCTTAATAACTTAAGAAGGAAGATGCTTAGGATGGACATAAAGACCAAGAACCACCTACATTTAGAAAACATTCCCAAGGAGCAGACATTTACTCAAAAAAACCTAGATATTACTAATAAACCTATCTACCATAAGAAATCAGTAAGCATCAACACAAAAAAAATAAGATGAAAATAAAGATGATACAACACAAATGCAGCCCCAGACCCATAGTTCACCCAGGACAAGTCTCCCATCCAAGTACTAACTAGGCCCAACCCTACCCAACCCTAGCATCAAGATCAGACGAGATCAGGTGCATTCAGGGTGGTATGGCCACAGACACCCAGGACAAGTCAAGAGCACAATAAGATAGAGGAAAGCAAAGGCCAAGAACTGGAGCTTTCTGAAGTAATAGCAACATAAGTGAAGAAATGAACTGAAGAGTTTATAGAAAAAACTAATCTCTCAAGTACAAAAAAATGACTATCAAAATGAAAGACATTGGGGAAGGCATAGATTAAAAATTAGAGAGCTCAGGAAAATTAAGGAAATCATGAATTTCCAACATAAGAAAGAAATGGAATCCATAAAATAGATCCAAGCAGAAATCTAGATTAAAATCACCATTGAAATTACATGCAACAGATTGAATGAAGGCAAGTACAGAATATCAGATTGAGAAGATAGGACTATAGCTAGTGACCATGAAAAGAAAGATATTTTGGGGGCAGTGAGACAGCTCAGAGGTCTACAGCACATACCTAGGCAAGTGCTCAGGGACCAGAGTTTGATCCCTGGCACCACATGCTGTGTGAGCCTCTCTCCAGGGATGGGTTAACCTGGCAAGAAAGAAAGAGAGAGAGAGAGAGAGAGAGAGAGAGAGAGAGAGAGAGAGAGAGAGAGAGAGAGAGAGAGAAAGATATATAGAGACCAGGAAAAATCAATCCAAACAGCTCCAAGATGAATGATATAAGAAAAACATGATTTATTGGAGTCAATAAGAAAGCTGTAGATATCATAAATGCCACAAAAAAACCCTCTTCTTAGAAATAATGACAGAAACCTGCCTGAACAGATTAAAAAAAAAAATTGACATACAAACAAATGCAGCTTATAGATCAGCAAACACCAAAGTAAAATCTACACTAAGTCAATTGATCAGAATTGCAGATCAGATCCCAGAAATACAGCACAAGAAGAGAATTTTCAAAGCAGTTAGAGAAAAGAAACAAATAATCTTGAAAAGAGGTATTTCAAGCCCTACAAAAGCAAACTCCCACTCAGATTGTTGTAGCCCACAAAACTGTGTTTCTAAAATCACACAACAAATACAATGTTTCCACAATGAAGAACAACTGAAGAAATTCATGACCTTCAAACTGGTGCTTCAGAATGCTCTAAAGTGTATTAGAAATCAAAAAGAAAGACCACAGGCACAAGAACACCAATAGAAAGAAGTCACCAGGCTGGGAAAGCAATTAAACAAAAGGGAATGACAGGTAACCAACAACAGGAAAATTATATGAGAAAGATAAGCCAATATATATGTGTTATAACTATCATTGTAAATAGTCTCAATTCACCAGCCAAAAGACGTACACTGGCAAAACTGATCAAGAAACAAGATTAAACCATATACTGCATTAAAAAAAAACACATTTAACTAAAAAAAATCCAAAGACTGAAGGTAAAAAAATAGAAAACAGTGCTCTGGGCAACAGAATCCCAGAAAAAAACACAAGAATAGCTATTTTATTTTCAGACAAAGTGAATTTCAAACCAAGACTGATTAAGAGAGATAAAGAAGGTGAATATATCCTTGTAAAGGGAAAAATCCAAGAAGAAGAAGGAACAGAGATAACAATCATGAACATACATGCGCCAAATACCTATGCACCCAAATATATAGAACAAATATTAATTGACATGAAAAATCTAATAAACCCTAACATACTTTTCATGGGGGCTTTAATACCCCACTCTCACAATTATATCTTTTCCTTTCTTTCTTTCAATTTATTTTTATTTTATTTTATTTTTTGGTACCAGGAATTAAATCAAGACCTTTCTCTTGCCAGGTAGGTACTGTGCCACAGAGCTCCCACTTTCATGATTAGATGAATCAACTAAATAAAAAACAATCAAGAAAAATCGGGATTAAACAAAACTTGTGAACAAATGGAATTAGTAGATGTCTACAGAGTATTCCACCCCACAACATCAAAATACACATTCTTCTCAGCTGCACATGAGACATTCTCCAAGGCAAACCATATATTAGCCTGGAGCTAACGCTTATGTAAGTGCAAAGGAGCTGAAACTATCCTGTGCATATTGTCTGATCACAGCGCAGTGAAACTGGAAATCAATGGTAAAGTAAGCCACCAACATTACATGAGCACAAAGAAATCAAACAACACCCGCATAATAAATCAATGGGCTACAAAGGAAATTGAAGAAGGAATTAAACAGTATCTACAATTAAATGATGATGACAGTATAGCATGCCAGAACTTTTTGGGATACAATGAAGACAGTATTTTAAGGAAAATTTATAGTAGTGAAAATTCTCACATCAGAAAAAATAAAACAGAATGAGCACAAATAATAAACTTAATGTTGAGCTTCAAATTTCCAGAAAAAAAAGCACAAAGAAAATTCAAAGCTAGTGTGAGTGAGGAAATCATAATAATATGAGCAAAAATTAATGCTTTTGAGACTAAGAAAGCAATACAAACAATCAAGGAATTAAAGAGTTGGTTCTTCAAAAGACTAAAAAATATTGGTAAACCCCAAGTAACTTTATCAAAAAGACTCAAATTCAAGCAACTAGGAACAAAAAGTGAAATGAATCCAGTGGAAATCCCAAACATCATCAATATCTACTTTGAGAATATATACTCTACTAAGATGGAAACACAGAAGAAATAAACAGATTCCTTGAAACATAAATTAATGAAATGAGTTATGAAGATATAAAATTATAAATAATCCAACATCAGTCGCCGAAATTGAAAATGTAATTAAGAATTTACCAATAATGAAAAGCCCAATCCCTGATAGATTCACTGCTGAAATATACCTACAATTTGGCTATCTAGGCACTAATATTCAAGCATTTTAATGAAATTGAAAGGGAAGAAACACTTCCAAAATCATTCCTTGAAGCAAATATCACCCTGACATCAAAGTCAGAGAAGAACCCAACCAAAAAAGAAAAGGTAGAGGCCAATCTTCCTAATGAACATAGGTGCAAAAGTTCTCAATCAAGATCATTATATACTATGACCAATTAAAACTCATTCTAGGAATTGTTCAACATATGCAAATCAATAAATGTAATATACCATATTAACATTGCCCAAGACAAAAATCTCATGATCCCTCAATAGATACAGAGAAAAGTTTGTGAAAAAAATCCAGCACCCATTCATGATAAAAACCTTAAAGAAACCTGGAATAGATGAATTTTACCTCAATTTTATCAAAGCCATCTGTGACAATAGCCAGCAACGTATTAGCTGATCAAAATCTATAAGCCTTGACTTTAAAATTAGGAGTAAAATATGGATGCTGACTATTAATACTTATATTCAATACAGTTCTGGAAACATTAGCTAGAACAATTGGACAAGAGAAAAAAAATAAAAGGAATAATGATAGAAAAGGAAGAAGATAAATTATCATTACTTGTAGATTATATGAATCTCTACACAGAAGACCCTAAAAACTCCACCAGAAGATTTGCAAATTCAGTAACCAAATTCAATATTGTAGTTGGAACAAAGTCCATACTCAACAGCACTCAGGAGGCTGAGGCAGGAGGATTGTTGTGAGTTTGAGACCAGCCTGAACTACAAAGTGAGCTTATAGCCAGCCTGAACTGTACAGTGAGACCCTGTCTCAAAAGACAAAAAAAAAAAAAATCCACACTCAAATATCAAAAACATTCCTGTACCAAATCAAAATCACTGAGATATTAGGTAATAACCTCCCCTAAAAGGAAATACTTAGGAATCAATTTATCAAAGGAAGTAAAAAGATCTACACATTCAGAGTATAGTACTTTGAAAAAGAAGATTAAAAAGTATAATAGAAAATAGAAAACTATCCCTTGCTCATTGATAGGAAGAACCAACACACTGAAAATGGCTATACTCCCCAAATTGTTATACAATTATAATTGAAATACCATTAGCATACCTCATGTAACTGAAGAAAATATTCCTAAGCTTTATTTGAAATCAATAGAAACCCAAAATAGCAAATGCAATTCTGGGTAACAGGCATTATAATGCCTGAGTTGAAATTATACTACAAAGTTACCATGGTACTGGAAAAAAGCAGACCCAAGGATCAACAGAACAGGTTAGAAGATTCAAAAAAAACTCCAAATATATGTTATCTTTGACAAAGGGGCCAAACACGTTCACTGGAAGAAAGATTGTCTCTTTAATAAGTGGTACTCAAAAAGCTGGCTCTCCACATGCCAAAGACTAAAACTATATGCATGTCTATTACAATACACTAAATTAATGTCAAAATGGATCAAATATTTAAATATTATAATAGAAATACTACATCTCCTGGAAGAGAGAATAGACAGAACTCTTGAAGATGTAAGTGTAGACAAAGAACATGAACAAAATCCTTATAACCCATGAAAGAATACAAAGAATCAATAACTGTGATGTCATCCTATTAAAAAAGGTTTTGGACAGCCAAAGAAACTACCAACAAAGTGAAAAGACAATCCACGGGGGGGAAATAATTTTGCCAATCATTCTTCAGACAAAGGACTTACATCTACAACATATAAAGGATTGAAAAAAATCAGACTCCCGAAATTCAAATATGCAATTCATAAATAGACACCTGAGATGAATATGCACTTTTCAAATGAAGAAATATAAATGGCAAATAAATGTGTGGAAACATATTCAACATCACTGGTTATTAGAGAGCTAAAAATTAAAAAAAAAACACCTAGGTTCCATCTCACTTCAGAAATAATAGCTATTATCAACGAATCAACCAATAATAAATACTGAAAGTAGCTGTGTGAAAAAAAGGAACCCTTTTCAATGGATGGTGATGTAGACCGGTGCAACCACTGTGAAAATCTGTATGGTAAGTCCTCAAAAACTAGGGCTAGGAATTCCATTTGACACAGCTATTCCGCTTCTTGATATCTTCCTGGAAGAATTAAAAATATCACAGCACAGTGATATATGTGCCCCATGTTCGTATCAGCACAGTTTGTAATAACTAAATGTTGGAAGCAGGCCAAATTCCCATCAACTGATCAATGGGCAGAGAAGGTGTGTGGTTTTGTTTTGTTTTGTTTTGTTTTGTTTTGTTTTGTTTTATGATGGAGCACTACTTTTCCTTAAAGGAGGATAAACCTGAGACATTCTAGGTAAATGATGCAACTTGAGATACCAAGCTTGAGATAAATCAGACTAACAGGTATAGCCATTATGTTGTCTCCCTACTGTGAGAAACTGAAAGTGTTAACAAGGACTAAAATGTACAATGGGTATTTAAAATGGGAAGAAATTGTTCAAAAGGAAAGAGGATCCGGAGTGGGAAAAGAGGAAGAAGAAAAAAGGGAAAAGCAAGAAAACAATTTAAGAAAAATAAAATAGAAAAAAAAAAAAAGAAAAAGAAAATGGAAACAAAGTCTGGTACATATGGAAAAAAAGAAGGGTTAAAGGGAGGAGAGGAGATTGGGAAAAAGAGGATTTAAATATATCCTAGACAGGTATAAATTCCCTATGGTAAACATGACTATTATTTATCTAAAATGTACCATAAACTTAATTATAAAAATACTGTACCTCCAGTGTGTGAAAATTATAAGCAAATATTTGTTGGCAACTTATTGCATTAAGAACACCTGGCTTAGGTCAGTCATAGAAATTCTATTTCTTTTTTCAAGTCATTTAAGGCAGGCATACCAAAATTTGGCCAATGGGCCCACAATCTAAGTCAACTGGAAGATACCAGGAAAAGGTTTCTACTGTAATTATAGCCTATTCTGTGGTTCTGAATATCATTACCTTAGTATGATACCTGCAATGTTTGCAGCCACCTTAAGGCCATGAGGTAAGAAAAACCTAATCCAAGAGTGGCAGTGCAGAAACCAGGAAGAAAGATGAGCACTTTGTATTGATGCTCTTAATTTCTTAATCCTGGAATCATCCTATTTATGCAAATCATACTGTGTGAAACAAAAAATTGTTTAAAAAATAAAATCTCTTCTGTCTTTGTTATTTCTACAGAGTTGCAAATAAAGGGCAATAACATGACTGATAATAATGTGGAAAGTAATTGGCTGCAATTTTCAAAACTTAAATTATCCAGAGAACCCATGTGCATGGATGATGGGATGCTAAGTGGACTGCCCTTATCTGACAGCAGGTAGAATGACATAGACAAAATAAAGTTAGAGATTAATGTCCAAATCACCCATGTCCCTTTCCAAATAGGTCAGAAATGCATTGTTGCCACTACGCATAAACTAGAAAAGGTGAAAATGGGGACTATAAAAGCTTCAGCTGATACAGATAGATTCAGGAGAAATAGAAGCCCCTGTCAGAAAGAGGGAAGCATTAGCCATGCCCAGCTCTAAGTACTTAGGAATAAATGACCACATTAGCTGAGAAACAGCGGCATCTTCATTTTACAGATGAAAAGGTTAAGGCAGGGTTAAGCACTAGCTGTGCACGTGAATGGTCTAAGTGTGAATTCTGATCCTGTTATTTACTAGCAAGCAATCCTAAGTTAATTAACTTCTTTGGGTCTGTTTTCTCATTGACAAAATGGGGATAACAAAACTTGAACCACTGATTCTAAATAAAAATGTAAAATTATGAGAGCTGCTGTAACTTTTAAGGTCACACAACACATTCACTCTCCTTCCTTCATTTTGGGTGTCATGTATTTGTCCCAGCAATAAGGGAAGAGTAACTGAGACAAGGCTTAAGGAATCAGCAGTCTTGAACTTGGAGAAGAGACTCATGGGAATTACAGTCTTCAAAGTATGTGTTGCTTCTAGAGGAGTGTTGAATACAGATGTGCCTTGTGTAAAGACCTACCAGTGTAACAACTGTCCAGACTTATGACCTGCTGCTTGAACTTACAACTTTTTTTGCACATCTCTGTGGATCTTGTCAATAGAGCTACATCGTCTCTTGTGTGTGTGTGTGTGTGTGTGTGTGTGTGTGTGTATGTGTGTTTGTGCAGTAAACCTTGTTATACAGTACTGTGGTATTTGCTGGTTGTTCTCTATAGTACAGAACTGTAGTTTTATGTTGTGTTCTACATTACATAGGTGCAGGTAAGAATTATGCAAACAAAAGCAAAGTCATTGAAAAGAGTTGTAAAAGAAGTGATATGTGCAGTCAAACTTCTGTGGTCATGTAGGGGAGGTCTGGTCTATATTCTTCAAGGGCAGTGCTTCCAGGGTCTGGGCCTTCTTTTTTGGGGTGTCCTGAACATGTTTATGTCATGTGCCCAAATTTCTACACTAATAACTTTCCCAAAGCAAAATGAAAATTCTATAACTACATGGCATCAATGGGTCTCACCCACTGACGTCCTGTAGCGCTGCTTACAAAGCACAGGGTTGTGTGGGCTCCCCGACAAACCCATGGAATCCAGGTTAGGGCCAAGGGCTGGGCTCTGGTATATTTTCTCAAGTTCTGTAAAAGGTTCACATGCTAGTTAACCAGGGTTCAAATGCCTGCAACACCTGAGATTGATCAAAATTGGGATTCTTACAGAAAGCAGAAAAAGGTGATTAGTTGTTAATAGGCAATTTATTCAGCTAGAGACTGTACTAATCACATTACATGGATTAGCTTATGGAGTCCTTCCAACAACCTAAACCTCACCATGCCCTCTTCTTTCCTGATTTTATAGGTGAGGAAATCACTGCTCAGATAGGCTCAGGCAATTGAAGAAGGATACCATGATCGTTGCTGAGCTGAGTTAGGTGCTGTCCTGAGATATTCCACTCTGCAGAATGTACTTTTTATATTTTAATTGATAAAATTACTATGTGTTTAATTTGTGTATATGACATGTGATTACTAAATCAGGATAATTAGCATTTTATTAACCTCAAACATTTAACATTTCTTTGTGTTGGGATCATTTAAAATTGTCTTTTCTAGATGTTTTGAAATAAATGATAAATTGCTGGTCCCCTACTGTGCTACAGAACACTAGAACTTATTTCTCTTTCTAAGTGCATTTTTGTGCCCATCTTTCTATCTTTTCACCCCATTACTCTTTCTTGCCTCTTGTGATAACCATCTTGTTCTTTACTTCTAGGAAATCAGCATTTTTAGCTTTCACATATGGATGAGAAAAATGTGGTACAGTATTGTCTTTCTGTGCCTGGCTTATTTCACTCAACATAATATCCTCTTGGCTTAAGCAGGTTGCAGAAACAAGATTTCAGTTTTTTGATAGCTGAGTAGTATTTAGTTTTGGACAGGTACAACATTTTCTTCACCCCTCATCTTTTGATGAATGGACTGATTCCACATGTTGTCATTTGTGAATAGAGTGGCAATAAAACATGTGAGTGAAGGTATCACTTTTACATGCTTAATTCCTTATCTAACACAGGTCACACTTCAGTTTGGGGACTGCTGGGTCATATGGCAATTCTATTTTTAGTTTCATAAGAAATGCATACCATTTTTCATAATGGCTGTACTAATTTACCTCCACACAAGCAATGTATACAAGTTCACCTCAGAGAATATGTTCTTCATACCAGTTGTACTAACGTTATCTCCATGGGCTAGAAAGCTGCCTTGTGCTATGGCTTGCAATCTTAATTCTTTGAATGATCAGACAATTTCTCACATTGTGAACCTGACTTTGTGATCCTCTGGGTGGCATTATATGGTCAGCCATTGACTTAATAACTCATGGAGCCTCTTCAGTGGGGCATAAATCATTTACTGTACATCTTATTTTAGTCAGGACACAGAGGACCCTTGATTTCATGCAACTCTACCATTTAATGAAGGGAAACAAAACAAAAATACATACATGAAATATTTTCAGATAGTACCACAAATAAAATGAAATATGATGTGGTAGAGGTAGACTGAAAATGGAATGTCAGTTTAAATGTAGAAGGTTGAGAAAGTCCTTTGGACCATGACACTGGGACTGAACTTTGAAAGGCTAGATGGTTCGACAGCATTCCAGAAGGATGAGGTAGTTTTCCTAGTTAAGAATGATTTGACTTGGGGCTGGAGGGAGACACTTCAGTGGAATAAGCACCTGCCTGGCAAGTGCAGAGTCCTGAGTCCAATCTCTGGTACTACAAAAGAAAAAAAAAAAAGGCTAAGAATGACTTGACTTCTTAGGACAGCAAGCAGGAAGCCATTGTTCCTAGTATAAATGGAATGAGAAGAGGCATAGTGGGAGATGGAATCAGAGGTAGAGAGAAGTCAATTGTCTCAGGAGTTCTGCTGGGCTAAGGGGCAGCTTCCCAAATACACATTGACTTCAGAGCTCACATATGTGACTGAGTGTATTTGGAAACCAAATATAAATACAAATAAGCACCTTATGATGAGATTATCCTGGATTAAAGTGAACTGTAGAGCCTATCACTGCTATTTTTCTTTGTTTGTTTGTTTGTTTGTTTGTTTGGCAGAACTGGGGATTGAACTCAGACCCTGTGCTTGCCAGGCAAACTACTGTCTTTATAAAAAATGAGAAGGCTGAAGACACAAAGTGGAGAAAGTGATATGAAGATGGAAGCAGTTGGATGCATCTGTACAACTGGTGATGCCAGGAATTAACTATGGCCACCAGAGGTGAAGAGAACAAGGAACAGGGTCTCCCTCAGAGCCCCCGCCAGAAGGAACTAGCTTTGGTGACTTTTATTTTAGATTCCTGATTTCCAGAATTGTCTGTTTTTCTAGGTCAGCATGTTGGTAGTGGTAACTTATTACAGCACCCACAGGAATCTACTATGGGAGTCATGATTCTGATAGTTCCCTGTTGCTCTGCTGTGAATTGGCAGTCCGTCTTGGCATCCAATCCAGCTCCTGGGGAACCAGGCCAGACCGTCAGGAACTGGTCCCCTCCCTAGGAGCATCTGCTTCTCAATTCTAAATGCTCTAGCAAATGTGTAAGATACCATCATTTCATTGAAACTCAATTCACTTGAATTCACTCTGCTTGAAAAAAAAATTACATCTGTATGTTTGAAAATTCAGTTCTATTGTTGAACACATGTTGGCAACCATCCTTGCACGAAGCTTAAATTATCTTTCCAGTATTATCAAGATTCAACAGTAGCATCAATTGCACTGGGACCAACTCTAATAGCTTCAAATAATTATTAGGAATTGCTCATTATCTCTTTTGAAAAACCTAAATATATATCTTTCAAGACATTGGTTCATCGAGTCTGAAAAGGATACAGACTTTCATTCTTGAGCATGATGCAAGTCGGGGCATTGTTCAGAAAAACAAAAGTTTGCAGATTTTTGGGTGCCAACTTGAAATACTGACTGTGTGGGTGGATTGCTGGGCTAGGCTTTGTTGAGATACCAAGACTCAATTTTCAGATATCAGGCCCCAAATAAAATGTGGAAGGTGATGGGAAAACTGTATTATTTTGTTATCTAAGTCTCCTAAGTATCCCTCAGAGGTGTTAGCTCTCATTTTCAAGACCTCATCATGCATCCCTTCAATTGTCCCTCCTAGGAACAGAAGGAAGAGCAGAAGCTCTTCATGCATGGAGCCTTTATTTCACCAGAGTAACTGCTTTCTTTTCCTTTCCAATATGGTGAAGCTTCACTAGGAGAGATCACTCAGATTCTATCACGATTTTCACCTGCAATGGCAAACAGAAGTTTTGAAATATCACCCAGGATGTGGAGGAAAATTTATTTAACATCAACAGGCACTGACCAGGACCATTCCTAAAATAGCAGGCCCTGAGCAGAAGTAAACTAGCATTTTTAGGGTCCACAAGTACAGGAGCAGAGCCTTTGCCTGTTTCTGATTGGTTCTTACAATATGTTTCATAATGACCAGCTACGCATCACAGTAATCAGTCATTTCTAAGACACAGAAGTAACAGGAAGTATAACAGGAACTGAAGTAAAGTGGAAGTTACCTGGGCAACTAACAGAAACTAAAGTATACTGGCTGGGGGTGTTTTTTCTGCTATACATTCACCACCCAACCATGTATGTATATATGGATATGTCCAACTCTGCATATATGCAAATACACACAATGAAGCCATCCAATTCTTCATTTTCCATCATTCAATTGCAAATATTCCTGCTTCATTTCTATTTCCTTCCTTCTAGCACCCTGACCATCTCTAGCTTCTCTATCTCTTTACTATTGATATTGATATTTATATGTATTGCCCTTTGATGATTTTACAGAAAGGTGCTCAAAACAATCTTCTCTACATCCATTCTTTCATTTTTAATCATCATAAGGATCAACCTATCCATTGCATTTTTATTTTCAAGTTTGATTACAAGTTATGACTCTAGCTCTTCTGCAAACTTTAGTTTTTATCTGGGGCCTTTATCATCAGTACTACTTTGTTGATGGTGTGGAGGTATCTTTCTTCAATGGGTAATTGTCCCATGAGGCTGAACTGTATTAGGTGAACATGGTCAGGGGCTGGCCAATGCACCAGGACCTATTGCAATTGTTGCTGTCTCTACCTAAGGCAATTCTGCCCTGCAGAGACCTCATAGCCTCCAGAGAGCATTGCTGCTTCTTTGCCCTGCTGTAGCAAGCAAAAAAGGATAACCACCCCCAGGAAAGTATCCCAAAGAGGAAAGAGCACAAGTCCAATTCCTACCATTCTAACCATATCCAGTAGCCAAAGCCCACTCATCCTCCACACCACACACTCCGCCCACCCACCAACAACACCTAATTAATTTTAATCTCATGAGTATTTCGAAGATGTGAGTTTGGAACCTAGGGGTTCCTTGCAACTTTTGTCTGTTTCATCTCTCCCTTGGTACCTTGGTAACTAGAAGAATACTCCTTGTTGCTGCTATTTTACTGCTTACCCACCTGGATGCCTCCCTAAGAACTGTCTTTTTTTTCCTTTTACAAAAATAACCCATTGCAAATTTAGAGCCTTCAGTAGGTAACATTCTTCAGCTGTATTTTAAATAGCATTGCTTATCTTCATTATATTTTATTGAGGAGTGTATCCCACATATGACATCTGTTACTATAAAAGGTGGCAATATTTTTCCTTTTACAGGAATAATATGAAGTTCAATTTCAGGAGGAAAGATTAAGAAAACAGCAACCACTACTGATAGAAGACACACATGGGAAAATTGTGAGCTACCGTATAAGTGGAAAAGACTGAATTTTACCCTCCCAACACTCCTTCAAGTAGAGACTAATGTGCCTATTCGCAAGAAGAGCCAGAGTTTTATTTTTTAATTAATTTTATTGAGAAATGAATAGCAATGAGACAGTTTCAAAACTGATTAGTGGGACAGTTTCAATAATTAATACATTGTATATTGTTCTCTTTGTAGTGGTTATTCATAGTATAAGATGCAGACGTGATATCCTGCCCAAACACTATTAGTACAAATCTTTCTTCTCACTGAATTAAGAGAAAGTATCTGTATATCTATCTTAACTGTTTTCAATATACAGATACAAAATGGTCCTTCATTTATATACCCCTTCTCGTGTAGTTTTGACAGAGATGGGTATTCCATTGCCATTCAAATATTGTAGGTGTGTGAATTCAGCAAAATACTCTAATAGTCCAGTAGTCCATAATAGTAGTGGGTTAACCATAGGACTGGCAATGTCAGAAGTTGTAACTTGAGCCTTTTACAGCTCAGGATATTAATATGGCTTTACTTTTTATACCTCGTTTTTATATTTTTCTGCTGGATAGTTAAGACCAAGATAAAGCAAGAAATGTAGTTTTTGTATCTGACAAGGTCAGTCAAAGCAAATAATTATTACAGCCGGGCGTGGTGGCGCATACCTGCAATCCCAGCACTCGGGAGGCTGAGGCAGGAGGATTGTTGTGAGTTCGAGACCAGCCTGAGCTACAAAGTGAGCTTAAGGCCAGCCTGAACTGCACAGTGAGACCCTGTCTCGAAAAGACAAAAAAAAAAAAAAGCAAATAATTATTATATTATTATTATTATTATTGGTGGTACTGGGGATTGAACTCAGGGCCTTGCACTTGACAGGCAGGTGCTTATCCTACTGAGCTATCTCCCTGGCAAGAGCCAGAGTTTTAGTGAAGTTGGGAATATGGTACATGCAGCACACCTGGAATGGAACAAAGGCCTCCCAATGCCCAAATGAGCCCAGACTGGGAATCGCCTGCCACGCCAATCACTCTGCCTCTCCTGCTGGTGAATTCCACCTGGCTTGCTTCCTACCACATATTTTGGATTTTTACCAATTCTGTCTTCTTTTAAGTGGTTGGTCAGATATCTAAATATCTAAACTGAAACAGAGGAGTCAGTATTGATGAGATCTTCTGTCATATGCTCTCAGCATGTGTGCCCTTGTCACCTGTATGAACCCGATAAATCTTCTCAATGATCCTGTGAAGACATCACCTTTGTGTTCCATTTCACAGACGAGTAAAGTGGAGGTTCAAAGAGGCTAAGGAATTTTCCTGGGCCCACTTACTAAATGAGTGGCTAGAATGGAATCCTCGTCTCTCCAAAGCTGAAAGTATTTCAGCCTTCTCCTACCTCTCCCTAATAAAAGATAATACATTGTCCACCAAGTTTCATTAGACACTTATTAGCTCCAAAGATAGAACAGCATCAAAAATATTAACATAAAAATATTCCATCAAGGGAGGGCGAGATAGCTCTGCAGACAAAGCACCTGCTTTAGTAAACGTGGGGACCAGGGTTCAATCCCCAGTCCATCATGCCATGCCGGACCTGCCCCTGGGGCTTGCTGAGCCAGTGACAGAGTCCAGGGGTGGTGGTACATGCTTGTAATCCCAGCACTGGCAAGGCTGAAAACAGGATCACTATGTGTCCGATCTGCTCAGTGAGACCTTGTACCAAATGCATAAATGTTAAAAAAAATTAAATACTCCATCAAAACATACTTTAAGATATGCCAGGTCCAACGAGCAGTGGAGGGAACTGGCAGCTGCAGGGTGAGAGGAGAGAGGTGCTCAGTTTCACCACATGCCAGTGGTGAGGGGAGATGTACTGAGCTGTATCCCTTCAAAGTTCCTGTACAGCTCCTCTAATCCCGGGGGGGGAGCTGTATTTGAAATGGGGTCTTCAGGATGTGACTGTGAGTAAACAAAGTCATAAACGAGGGGCTCCGACTTCATCCCGTGGGGTTCCTGTCCTTCCAAGAAGAGGCACAGCAGTGCTCTCCCCAGCCACCTCAACGTGTGCAGCCAAAAAAGACCAGGTAGGGGCACAGCAGCCTCCTGCCAGCAGAAGGAGCGGCTCCGCCGGAAGCCAAACCCTGCCGCACCTTGGAGTTTCCAGCCTCTAGAATGGAGGAAGAAGTTCCTGCTCTCTCTCTGTAAGCCAACCAGCTCATGACTTTTTGTTATGGTGGCTAGAGCAGACTGGCAAAGGTCAGGTTTGACTGTAGGAAATCTTGTTTAAATTAGCGATGGAGTTTAGTATTATTATTCCTCTGTGGAGCCTCCTTGGGGCCTAGAAGAAGCCTGGAAAGTAAGGTGTGCATCTCTGCAGACTGTCACAAGTGACCACCAAGAAAAATCCCAGGAGGACACTGTGAGGGTGAGGTGGGCTCCTAGCCCCAGAGACAAGTCTCCTGCTTTCTCCTACTTTGTCTTTTATTTTCCTGAAGTGGAAATCACTTTGTTTACTTCTTCTTTTTCTTAGAAAAATAACACACACTCCATGCAAAAATAAGTCAGCAGTTTTAAGAGGTAGAAAAAAAGGAAGAATACTCTCTGTTCAGAATTATGACTGCAAAAATGTCACTGCTCATTTCGCCAGACCTAATTTTTGTGTTCATTTCCATGTGTACATACACACTAGAGATTATATATGTGCTTCAAAAATAAAAACTGGATCATATTTCAAACTCCAATTTCAAACCTGCATTTCTCAGTAGGGAAAATCATCAGTGTAACTGAAATCGTCTCTAAAGCCAACCTGCTTGGTTGGGATCCCAGGTATACACTGGCTGGGAAGACTTGGTTTCTCTATGGCACCCAATTCCTCAGTAAGAGTAGCTCATATTTTGTAAGATTCTAGGATACAGTGAGTGCCATAGCCAGGTCTGTCCCATTCACACAGACTCTGATCCACACTGAGTCTGGTCACTGTGGGTTTTGTTCTTACATCTGTCTCTTGGTAGAACCATTGTGCTCAAGATAGAGCCTGTACTTGAACATGACCTATGGCCAGCTGCCCTGAGCTTGGTGCTGACTGACCTGGAATGAGCTCCCCCATAGCACGGTGGTTGGAAGGCTACTGACTGGGTGGGGGTAGCAGTGATAGGTCTCCTTGTGTCTCCTCATTCAGCAGGGACAACAGTGGAAGCAGCACCAGTCCTCTTAAAGAAATTTTCAAATTTCCACTCTGCCCTACAAAATCTTCCACCACTATATCCTACAGATTCTTGGACATCCTACAGTCCTCCCTTTCCATCTCTTCATTCCTTCCTCTATGGAGCTCTGTGCATATTGCTCTCATTCTTCTGCATGAGGAATAATTTTCTCTCATTCCACCCCCAACTCTGTGAACCACTCAATATCCACAGGCTTTTCTTCTGTACCAAATGCTTCTATGATACATTATTTAAGACACTAGGAGAAATTCAGATCCATATTTCCACCTTAGCTAGTCTGCATAAAAGAAGTGTCAGAACAGAATCACCTCAGCCTATTAGCAGTGGCTGGTTGGATTATTTAAAAAAAAATACTGTAATGTACTTCTGACTGAACTTGAGTAGAATATATTACCCCTTTGTATAAATACCCCATAAAGCAAAATTAAGGATAGTAAAATTTTTATTAGTGACCTACACAGTGGTCATAACACCAGCCTATTCTTAGACTTACACAACCCGGGATTTTCTGACAATATATCAACCTAGAAGGTGACTAAGCAATCTGACTCTATCCTTTCCTTTTGGTGACTTTACGAACACTCTTTCTAAATGTTCACCTCAAACCACTGGGTGGTTAAGCCATTTCTACAAGTTCACACAGTTGGATAGAGGTTCAGTGAAGATTTAGACTCAGCAATGTGCAATCTCAAAGACAACTGTCATTTTTCTAATTGTAACCTGAGATCCTGAAGGTGAAACTCAGGCATTGTAGGCTATAGAGAGAAGAAATCCTGCAGATTCTGGAAAACATTTGGCCAGGTATAATCTGTGGCTTCTCACAGGGCTCTTAACCTAAAAGATGACCATAGACACGGGGGAATGTTTTGGTGGCAGACAGGTGACCTTCACACTTCACCTCCTTCCAGGCAACAAGCATGCTTGAGAAGTCATACCTGGAATTACTGAAACCCTCCTGCAGTATTTTGCCTGTGTAAGATGACTCTTGGAATGCCCTCAGAGCAATCATTTCTATGAAATGATCTGACTGAAACATGGCCTTTAAAAGATGAATATGATCAGATTCAATTTGGCTGTAGTCATTTGATGTACTGAATCATCACCCTTTTATTTCACCCTGGGAGCTTAGAATCAAGCCATCCCCCATGCAGAAGCAGAAAGAATGTAATCTTTAGATGCAGTTGGATTTCATGTTCAACCTCAAGCTGGAAAACTAGTAATGCTCACAGACACCCCACACTGGGCAAAGGAGCTCTCCTCAAACTTCTTCCTGCAAGGTTCTGGCTCAGTTTTCTTGGAAGGCAATTAACTAAGCACCAAAGCCCAAAGTGATAAGACTTTAATAATAACTCTGGAAAAGACATGATATCATGCAGTGGTTGAAAGTTTGAATCCAATTGTCTAGACTTACATTTAGGCTCCCTTGGTCATTCATTACCTAGACATTCATTGCGTACCTACTGTGCCCATTAATCATATGTCAGCTTGAATAGATTAAGAAATGCCTGGAAGATCAGTAAAGTACCATTATGGATATGTTGATGGATGATTGGCATGCAGACTAGAAAGCTGAGGGGGGATGACCCATCCCTGATGTAGCTGGCACCAAAGTGTGGCTGGCTATACAGCTGAGTCCCAGCCTGGGTGAAATAAGGAAGTGTGTTCATTTCAGAAGAGGCCCATTCTTGGCCACCACCTTTGGAATTCATTCATTTCTTCACCCTTCCAACACAGACATGCACTGGCAGCTCTACAGTGAGTCCCCAGGCCTTTGACCTTAGAGTGCTGCTGAATCCTTGATACCTGTTGTTTCATGACCTCTGTCTTCTTGGATTGACCAGCTATGCACCATCGGGCTCTCTAGCACATATATGGCCATCGCTGGTTCTCCCTCTCTGGTCCTGTAGGCTTCCAATTGTGGAATCTCCTGCTTCTGCTCCTGGAAGCCTACCTAAGAAATCCCCTTACATAATTGTACTGGTTTTACTCCTCTAAAGAACCCTAACTAATACACTGAGTACATGCTAGACTCTGTT
This sequence comes from Ctenomys sociabilis, assembly GCA_004027165.1. NCBI lineage: Eukaryota > Metazoa > Chordata > Mammalia > Rodentia > Ctenomyidae > Ctenomys > Ctenomys sociabilis. The sequence goes on from PVKA01000210.1 coordinate 39,615, forward strand.
GGATGCTGGGGCTTATAATGGTACCCAGAATGGGATTATTACTTTCATAATATTTCAGGTCAAGTTTATAAGGAGATACAGTAATCGGTAAGAACATCATAGTAATGTCAATCACTGCTGCGAGGGAGTCAAAACTGGCTGGTACAGAGGGCCTAGAGGTTGTCATCACGGGGCTAAGGAGAGGTGAAGAAAATTTTAGCATGAAGTAACTTTAAAGCTAAAATATGAAGATGAGAATATAGCAATTATGGAAATTTGTGAGGAGTGAAATCCTGGAAGATACTGCCATTCATTGGTTGGGATCTGGGAAATATTCTAATTCTACCAGGATTCAGCATTCTCATCCATAGACTGAGGAGAATAAAAGGCCAGTAATAGGATGAAATTCCTTAGTTCATAGGAAGGCATACCCTACCATGGTAACCTGAACCAGAGAAAGTTGTGGACAGTGGCTTTGACTCATGACATGATCATGTTATATAGCTAAGCTGCATCTCCCTTCAACCAATTATTATGAATCACAATTGCTATTTATTGAATCCTTGGCATATGCAGGCCTGGTCCAGTTTTCTTCTATCTAATGCTGTTTTTAATACCTGTAATTTCACAAATTGTATATTATGAGCTCTACTTCTGAAAGGAGGCTCAGAGAAGTTAATAAGTTGTCTAGGGCCACAGGCCAGCAATGCTATTGCTCCCTGTCTCCCTACCATGAGGTCCCAGCCCAGCCTTTTACTTCAAAGATACTCCTTCAGCCTGCTGAAAATGGATGCTTACTTCCTGTGTCTGAGGTGGACAATGATGATGGGAATTACGTCAGAGACACCTGTGGCTGGTTCATTACCTCCACTTAACATTTATAAGACTTGGCGACCTCCTGCTGATGATGCATTGCAAGCATTCAAAAAATGATTTACACCATTCTTTGTAAGATATCTGCCAGATACTCCTGTGTGTTATGTCACTTGATTCTCATCGTTGTCCTGAAAGTGTTTATGATGTCCATTTTATCGATGAGGAAACTGAGGCTCATGGTGGGTAACTGACTGCCAAGAGTACACACATAACAATTATGGAGCTGGAAATGGGACTCAGGTGCAACTTGCTAGCCCATCACTGAACCTCCCAAACACTCAGCTGAAATACAGTGAAGGACGTAGCTCCCAGAACCTGATCAGGGTTGGACTTTTGTACATTCTGATCTTCTCTGCACAGGATTAAGCCGGTGAGCAAAACAGCATTTTTCATTGCCTTGTTTCAACCATTTCCTGTACCTTCTAAGGTCTCCCAGAACAAAGGACAGAGCCAGAGGATATCTCTCATTAAAATCCTTTCCCCAGCACAGTTCATCTGCTATGGACTAATTTAAATACAGAACCTAGTGCAGGCTAGTGAAACAGGAGAAGTATGGGATTTGGGAAAACAGTCACATTTCATTGGCCCCAGAGTTACCTTAAAAATCTTCAATAAACTCTTTATTCTTCCTTCAGTAGCCTTTAACAAGAGATTCTGCTTGAGAAAAACCTATCTATGAGATGGGGCCCAGTAATTTGCATTTTAATACTCAGTCTGGATGATTTGATGTCTGTGTAAATAAACATTGCCTAAGAGAAATACCAAAATAGCACTCTAAAGGGGTATGTTCCATAAACATTTGCTGGGCAACTACTATTATTCAGAGTGGTGCCAGACGTGGGGGATCCAGGGCAATGAAGTGCAGCCTATGCTGATGCCTTCCCGGGTTATCACAGCTCCTTCATCTTACGCACATAGATATAGGGCCAGCTGTACTTGATGACATAGGGTAGGTGACTTCACGCCCTCAGTCTGTCGACTGCCCCCCATGTCCTCAGTATTGCATGGGGTACAGTAATGTCCATGAATGAGAGACTTGCTGTGCCCTCCAGGAACATGTACGAGAGTGAAAGAGACACCAACAAATATGCACAGACCGCATGATATCACAAGGTCAGTGACAAATGCCATGGAGAAAGCAAATTGGGATCATGAATTGGAGCACTGTGTCATCATAGCCAACACAGGGGAATAGGATGACATTTGAGTCTGTCTCTGAGCACATGCCCCTGATAGTCCTCAGACTCATTCTGGTGACAGCCTATTGAGATAATACAGTGGACTGCGTAGCCCCCTCTCTACTTTGCTTTCTGCAGTTTCAGTCACCCACAACCAATGTTGAAACAAAAAAGTGAAATGAAAAGTTCTAAAAATAACCAATTTGTAAGTGATAAGTCACATGCTGTTCAAGGTAGCATGATCGAATCTCACACCACTTGGCACTGTCCTGCTCAGGACATGAATCGTGCCTTTTTCCAATATATCTGTGTTGCATATACCATCTTCTGTAGTAGATGTCTTAGTTATCAAAGTGTCATACAACTTGTGTTCAAGCCATCTTTATTTCACATAATAATGTCTTCTACATGCAAGAATAATGATATAAAGGAGGTACTACAACATAAGGCATGAAAAACTGATTCCCTCTGCCTGGTTCTGTGATGACAACATTATGCATACAGGAAAATTTTATATGTATAAATTTGGTAGTAGCTCAGGTTGCAGGTATACAGTAGTGGCTTTTCATTTTTGGTCTAGCTGTGTGAAACATCTTGTATACCTTGCCATGTCCTTCCAAATGACAGAATTCAACAGGGTTAGTTTTCCACGGGGTCCACTTTGCATTCAAAGCAACAAGCATTGCCACTATTACATAACCACTATCTAAGTGTTTCTCAACCTGTTCACCTAGGAAGAAATCTTCTGCATGGAGGGCAGACTGAGAGAAGTTATGGGTTCCCATCACACTTTCTTCTTTTTGCTCTTCGACTTTGTCATCATCCATTTTGCACTGACTCTTTGCACAAGCTCTTCCCTCCATACACGGTCTACCCCAGTCCTCTGCATCTAGTTAGCTCCTATTCAGCCTTCATTTGATCGCAGATGACTTTGTTGACCTTAAGGAGCAGGTGTTGAAGTGAAGAGAAATATGAACAGGTGCACACAAAATCCACATGACAAAATAAGATAATGGCAAATGCCATGAAGAAAAAAATCTGGGGTCATGAAATAGTATATTCTGTTGTTGTTGTTGGCAGGGGTGTTGGTGGTGGTGGTGATGTTTCCATTCCATAACTGTGTTCTTTCCCAGAAGGACCTCAAATTATACATTGATTAATGGAATTATTTTAGTTTTCTCTAAGTGGGTATTTCTGAGAGGTGAAATCCTGGAAAATACTATCATTCATTGGTTGCAATCTGGAAAATACCTTAATTTTACCAGGATTCGGTATTCACATCTATAGATCAGGAAGAATAAAAGACCAGCAACAGGATGCAATTCCTCAGTTCATAGGAAGTCACAGCCCATTGTGGTAGCCTGAACCAGAGAAAGTTGTGGGCAATGATTTTGGTTCACAATATGGCCATGTTATATAGTAAGCTGTTTCTCTCTTCAATCAAGTATTATGAATCACATTTATTGAACTCTTGGTGTATGGCAGGCCTGGTCTAGTGACAGTTCAGAGACATCCTTGGCTGGCTCATTACTTCCACTTAACATTTATAAGACTCAAAACATTCTGCTGCTGATACATAGTAAGCATTCAAATAATGATTTACACTATTCTTTGTGCCTTTTTTATATTTTTTTAGGGAAGGGTCTACAGGGTGTTCAGGGTCTCACTACTAGATCAGACTCATAGTGATCCACCTATTTACAGCCTCCCAAGAGCTGAGATTATAGGTACAGGCCAGAGCCCGCTCAGAGTACCCTGGGGGTGGGGCTGGCATGGCAGGCTGAGGGATTGAACCCCGAGCCCCTGCAGCTGTTTGCAGTTGCTTTAATCCCCTGGGCTATTTGGCAGGCCTAATTTACATTATTCTTTGTAAGATATAGCTCTGCCAGATACTCCTGTGTATTATGTCATTTGATTCTCATCATTGTCCTGAAGGTGATAATGATGTTCAAGAGCTCCAAGAGGGCAGGGAAACAAAATCAGGTACTATGGTTGTGTTCACTTAGCATAAAGTTCCAAAAAATCCTGAATTGGAATTTTGGAAGGGGAACAATACAATACAGGACACTTAATTATAAGATTATATGTTCTTTATAATAATCACCCAAACAATCATATACAACAGGAGAAGGCAGGAAATCTGTCCACACACTAAAGAAAAAGATTCCAACTGAGGGCCTGGACCCCATGGTCACAATCTATATGAGTCCAGCTGAAGACCTTGAGGTCATGACAATGACTCCCACAAGACCAACTGAGGCCTAGAGCCTATGACAATGTTTCACATGGGCCTACTTCATGTATCTGCACTAGGCAGGCCCAAAAGTCAGTGGTGGAAGCAAAATAGTTTGTACTAGTGGCATGAAGGATCTGTGCTAGCACCCTGAGGCTTCTGGAACTGGAGCCAAGAAGCAATGTTAAAGGTTTACCCCAGAGATCTCCTAAAAAGTACTATAGACACCCTCAACCACAGTGAGGTCCTGAGCTCTTCTGAGAATGAGAACAGCCAAGTGCTTGTCAGGAAAGCCGACATGATGAGCTTCACCAGGAGACTGAGCAATGCACCATCTTTCCCTCAGAAAGCCAGGAAGTGATGCTCAAAGTGAGGACCAGAGTTCCCCAAAATGTGACTGCAACCAACCTCAGCAGCAATGAGGCCCTGAACTTCTCTTTTTCATTCGAGAAGCCAGCATAAGATGATCTCCCAAGAGAACCAGCAGCTTTGAACAGCTCCCTAACAGCTTCCCTAACAAAAGCTTCTCCAGTTCTGCCTCTTATACTGCTGGTAACAAACCTCAGGTGGTACCTCCCACAACCAGCACCATGCTAGTTCTGGGTGAACGAGTTGACCACCAGCTGGCCATCCACCACACCAAACTTGGAGTGATGTTTGAGTCATAAAATGTGCTCAGTAAATATCAATGTAAGAAAAGAAGAAAGGAAGAGGGCAGAAGATACCAAGAAAGAAACAGAAAGAAAGAAGAAAGAAAGAAAGAAAGAAAGAAAGAAAGAAAGAAAGAAAGAAAGAAAGAAAGAAAGAAAGAAAGAAAGAAAGAAAGAAAGAAAATAGGCTCATGATAAACTAAAATGGAAGCCTTTGGAATTTGAAGGCAATAGTCTTCTGTCTTTCTGTTTGTCCAAAACCTATCCTTCAGATGTTTGTGTCCTGAAGATTTTTAAAGCTGGAAAGACCCAATCTGACAAAAACTATTAAGTTTGGCACAATTGGCATCCAGAATATGAATATCAGATGAACAGAGAGACATTTTGCTATTAAACACCTTTGGTGGGCTGTGCCTTGGAATCAGGCAGCTTGCCATGGGGTGTTCTGACTGTACGTGTATTGAGTCTTCAGCACCTAGTGTAACACCATACTATGTAGGGCTTGTTTGCTTATCAATCTTACTAGCTGAATTTAGTTACTTTGAGCACAAAGACCTTCACCCAGAGGAAAGTGGATTCCTTTCTGTGAAGAAATGGGAGCTAGGTGACTCTGTCCAAGGTCCTATAAAGAAGGACATTAGACACAAAAGGATCTCAGAGAAATAGCTCCAGAGAAGAATTCAGAATTGTTTAATAAACAAAGGATAGGCACTTGGTAGAAACTCTGATTTTAAAGAACCCTAAATCTCTTGTACAAGTGCCGGAGATATGGATAGAATAGATAATATTTTCAATGTGAACTTGAATGAAGCAATAGGACAGGTAGTGTGGTAGGCAGCTCAGACAGAGCACTACATCAGAGATTGCTTCTGCAGTAATGATAATTTGGATTCAAATCCTGGTTCATCAACTTCTTAGCTTTATAATTTGGAGAAGTTACTCAACTGCTCTGTACTTTAGTTTTTCTCTTAAAAGAGAGAAATATACTTAGATATTTTAAAAGATATCAATAAGTATCCAATTAGCAAAACACCTTAAAGATTTAAAGATTATAAAAAATGACAAATGCCTTTCCAACGTACGTTGGTCACATTGGGAGAGTCCCTTAGAAAAGGTGCCAGTTACTTAGAGATTTAGAAGACAGGATGAATAGGACTCAGAAGCTAAAGTGGAAGAAGAGAAATCTTAGAAGATTCAACACCAATTGTGAAAAGGTCAAAGCTATAGAGAAGTTAAGCACATCAGAGAGCAGAAGGACGGCAAGGGTATCTGTGCACATGGAGGAGAGAGACACTAACCCAGATGAGGGTCAAATCACACAATGTCTTAAAAGCCTTGCAGAGAGGTTGGATTTCCCTCTAACTGCAGAGCAAGAAATAAATAGAAGGGCAAGGTATGAAGCAGGAATACCATATATATTATAGTGAAGAGGATGGAAGTGGATCAGAGCGGGGGTCCTGATTAGCAGGTTGGAGCTACTTGATAGATATGTGTGGAGTCAAGTGAGCAAGGTGGAAAAAATGTTCCCCATTTTGAGCTAGGAAGGTGGTGATGGCACCAACATCTATGTGGGGAAAGGCTGTGGAATGATGAAATGGAGTCTGAGATAAAATCAGATTTTAGTTCTGGAAGTGCTTAAGTGTAAATGTTAAATAGGAACGTTAAAATTTCACAAGGGAGATATATATATTCACATTGTCAAACTATAGATATGCATACATGCACTGTATTCCACGACATGCTGGAGAAAACCCTCCTGGCCTGAGGTTTTGCTTCCCAAAGTTTCATGGCCAACTTCAGTCCAGAAATGTTAAACAGAAAATTCCAGTGAAACAAAACAAAAGGAGAAAGAATAACTTCAGAGAGAGACTGAGAAACTGAGCCTTTTGTATTCTGTAATTAAATATACACACAAGTGCATACATACACACACAACAAGGAAAGTAAATTGGGGAACACATATGGTTGAATTTTATCTGTGCCATTTACAAGCTTTGTAACTTTGAACAAGTCAGCCTGCATCTCTCAGATCAATGCCATTAGCCACAAAATAGAGGAATATTTCTATGAAGATTAGAATGGATTTACTAATGGCCTGCTTACATCCTAAGGTCATTGTCAGTGATAGCAGGCTTGGGGGCTCTGCATCTTCAGACTGCTCTTCAATCTCCCAGCCTGTTTCCAACTCTATGATTTCTTCATTCCTACCATGTGCCTTGCTAATCTCATTCCAAACCCCTAGCAGCAAAAAGCTTACTACGTCTAACTCTCAGTGGGGCTTCTTGATTCAGACTTCCATCCCCTTTCCTGCCTCCAAGTAATATCTGGCTCATCTGAGCAATTTCCAATCTTTTCATGTGGAAAAAATAGACTACTTGGGATGAGCTACTTTCTAGGCTGAATGTTAAGAAGTAGTGCTCTTATTGTTATTGTATTTGCTTTCAAATCAGCAAGTATTCTGATTAGATTGTGTAGATGGGGGCAATATTAACCAGTGGTGTGGAGAAAATAAAAGCTATTTTTAGAAAAATCTCTCTCTTGATTAGTCCCTGATGCTTGCTGGATTCTTGGTGATGTTAGTAGATAATCATGAGATGATGCTGGTTTGTGTTTGGGAGAAGCTGAAAAAGAGATCATGAGAATGAAAGTGTGTGTGTGTGTGTGTGTGTGTGTGTGTGTGTGTGTGTGTGTGTGTAAGTGTGCATGCACACTGCAAAATACTGTGTTATCCAAGCATCTCTCTTGTAGCCTTCTTTGGCCTCAGAATCTTTTGGTCAGGACTTGAAACACAGGTTTTGTACCAGAACTCCTTAAATACTGCATATGGGGCAGAATTGAAGATGAGTCAGGACCTCATATTCTGGGTTCATGTTTTCCCCCCATTTTCTTGATGAATATACTTAATGGCTTTTGGATTCCATGTATTCATCTACAGCATGGGGAAAATGATGCTGCCTTCCTCATGGCTTCATTGTGGGGGCTGTAGAGGCGGATCCATGAAAAAGACTAATGACTTAAATTGATGAGTAGATGTCCTACAAATGTCAGAAGCTGACTGACAACTTACTTAGTTCACGCAGGAATCATTGAACAATTTCTTTTCTCTCCCAGCATATCCAATATATCAAACACATTGAAGATTTAAGGAAACAAGTACCTGACTGAGATATGAATCTAAGTCTTTCCTACCTAAAGCCAATGTCCTTTCTTCTGCATCCATAACCTTGAATATGTGCCAGAAAGATCAGGACTAAACCAGCATGGAGACTTGGAATTGACTGACCAATAGTACAGTAGATAGTGGGTAGGAAGAAGAATGGAGATATCAGAGAACCATGCTCAGCCTGAACACATGCCTGCTTCATTGAACAACATTCATTCATGTGTTCAGCAAACATTCACTGAGCTCCTGCAAGTACCACAAACCAGCCCAGACACCAGTGTGACTGAATGTGCTAGGTAAAATGTGACATGGGTCTTTGTTATTGTATTGACATGATTGAGAGGAAGAGGCTGGTATCATGCAAATGGACCCCAAATAAAAGTAAAATATTATTTCTATAAAAAAGTATAGGGTCATTAAATAAATACACACATACATGCACGTATTTGAATTATATGTTATTCTAGCGATAATTAAACATTCAGAAATGGTAGTTTTTATAATGATTATCAGTGATGCTGCTGAAAGGAAATTGAAGCTATTCTAGCTTAGTTGAGAAGAGAAGACAAATGGATGGAAGTTATAGAGAAAGTAGCTTAGTTTCAATAAGAGAGGAAATGTATTTGAAGCAACTAGCACTGACCCACAATGGCAGAAGCAGCCTCCAGAGGTGGTGAACTTTTCAGCACTGGAGCTGGCCAGATTGAGACTGGGTGACCAGGTTGAGACTGGGTGACCAGCTGTGGAAAAGATACAGGAAGGACCTGCTCTTCAAAGTGAGTTATACAACCTCCCGGGACCTTCAAACTGAAACTTTCGTTCCACTTCCCCCACAGCTTCTAAGTTTGTTTGTGATATGGAATAAATCTGGGGCACCTTTTCCAAAAATAGCCCCAGAGTACACCAAGAGGAGTAGCTGGCATTTTGCAGACATCATCCTCCCCTTGACGTGCTTTTGATGTACCTTGTGAGGTCAGACAGAGCAGGCACCTGAAGGTTACTTCTGGTCCCCCAATGACCTTCGGCAGCATCTCACATTAAGCAGACCCCACTTATTCAAGCTGGCCCTGGGAGACCCAGATTTGTGGCCATGCCAAAGGAAACCCCAACTCTCACTAAGGTATTTACATCAGCAGTGCTAGACCCATACTGTTCAAGGTTCTGATTGAGAATTTCAAGAAATCATTACCAATTGAAGGAAATGAGGTTTTTGCTTTTAAGAATTTGAAGCCAGTTTATCCTTGAGATCTCTAAAAACCTCAGATGGGGATTTAATCAGCCCTCCAGCAACTTCAAGAGAGTACCTTAAATGTAGGGAGTATATTTTATTGATATTTTTGCATTGCCTGGTATAGAACTTTGAGCATAACACACTCTCAATGAATATACACTGAATGCATAAATGTGGAATAACAAACCATTCATTCAACAACTATGCACTTACTGAGTATCAATTTGGTTGGGTCTTTCAGGAGAGGGATTCAGTAACCATTGTTAGTTTGCAGTTACAATTTCATGAAGTGTCTTCGGGTTCAGAATTTTAAAACATTGTGAGGAGAGTAACACCAACATTTATATTTGAGACCAGGATTGTATGAATGCAAGATGCACACTTTTTGTAAAAAGAAAAAAAATGTGAAAAACAGAAAAATCAATGGAGCACCTTGGACAAATGAGGTTGAAAAACACTTGATCCTTGACTCTACTCAGCTCTCTCTCTATATATAGATGGTGGTTTTATAATATAGTCACATACTCTTTAATGTTCTTTTGTTCAGAAGTTGAAATTCTTTCCTCTTATAATACTCACTTTTCTTGAATAGAATCTAGGTGAAGAGGTGGAGGTTCGCTTTGGAGACAAATTATACAAGGTACTGCATCTGCCTCTTTGTCCTAACCCACCACTTCTCCTCTTCTTTGTCCTCCTCCCCATTCTCTCCCTCCTTCCCTTGCTCTTCTTCTTTCCCCCTTTTCTCTTCTTCCTCCCCCCACAATTACTTGCTCCCCCAGACAAGCCTGTTGCTTTCTGATAAGGTTTCAGAAGCAGCCCTGTGGAGAAGCTGAGGCCTCCAACCAAGGACCACATAAGTAAGTTGGGACACAAATCCTCCAGCCCCGATGAAGCCTTCCAATGGTTGTAGTCCTGGTGGACACATTGACTACAGCCCCATGAGGGGTCCTGTACCCAAACACCCAGAAAAGTTTCTGACTCACTTTAAGATGATAAATATTTATTGTTTGGGCATGGTTTGTTCTGTTGTAATAGATAACCAATATGGGGTTTGGCTCCATTCTTGTCCTCAAATTCTGTGTTAAGGTTCAATTAGAGAATCATTAGAA
>PVKA01000210.1:50133-91484 GCA_004027165.1 Ctenomys sociabilis
GAGAGAGAGAGAGAGAGAGAGAGAGAGAGAGAGAGAGAGAGAGAGAGAGAGAGAGAGAGAGAGAGAGAGAGAGAGAGAGAGAGAGAGAGAGAGAGAGAGAGAGAGAGACAGACAGAAAGAGAGAGAGGCAGAGACAGTGACCGAGACAGAGACAGAGAGAATGATGTAGGGATTTGGCCTCATTTAATTATGGAAGCTGATTAAATTCTGTCTGTTAGGTTTTTGCTTTTATAGTCCATGATGAAGCTTGAAATCATCAGGGAAATTCACAGAAAAGCAACTTTGTAAAGAGGAGAGGAAACTAGAGTACCTGTAGTCCTTGAAAAGGAGCTACAGCTTATGATGAGGGACTGGATCATATTGGTTGTTACTGCCACTGCCCTTGATGAAGACAAGTCTTCTTGAAGAGGTCAGCACCCTTTTTCGTGGCCAAGCACACACTTGACTCAATAGCTGGAGGTGACACAAGAGGATCCAAGGGGTGGTGGGACAGCTGCAGGTCTGTGTGGCATCCCCCACCAAAGAGATGAGCCAGGAGAGAGGTGTGCATGCTACTGATATACCTGCCTTGAACTTCCAAGCAAAACACCCAAATGATTTATTGATCTCTTAAAATCTCCCATGAAAATTACTTCTTAGGACCGCAATAACTAGGAAATCAATACAGGACAAATCCAACAAACTGTCTTCAAAGTTCTGGCTACACTTATATTTAGTGATCAATATTTTGGTGACGCTCAAATTAGTTTAGTCTTTTTCCTGTGTACCACACAGACCACTGTCTTTAAGGAGAGCCTCACAGTGGTAAAAAGGTAGATGTATAAGGTTTTAAATGGTTATGGGAGATTTTAGGAGTCTGACACAGACTCTGCTTGGTTGAACCAAGAAAGGTGACATAGGAGTCACGTTTCAAAGAATAACTGTTATTTTAAGATGGTTAAAGTCACCACAATGAACAGGAAACAGTACCTTGGGGTACCCATTTGGAAGATAAAGTTTTGTTATGGCTGGACTTGCATCTGTGCACAAGGCATGTTGTGAGATGAAGCCAGAAAATGAGCATAAACAAGAATAAAGCAGGAAGACCTTTGCCTGGCATATCAGAGAGCTTTGGTGTTTCCAGGTATTAGAGAGTGGTCAAAAGGCTTCCAGCTGAGGGATGACATGGTCAGAATGTTATTTTAGAGCAATTACTTGATCTAGTACATGGAGAAGGAATTAGAGGTGAGTCAATATCAGAGGCAGGGAGACCTGTTATTAGATTGTCATAATAATTCATGTAGGAGCAGATAAGATAGAAATAAGGTGTGAGGATGGAGGAGGACCCAAGTGGGAAATTAACCAAAGCTTGGGTGGAAAAGGAAAGAAGGAATCAATGTGACAATGGGGACATTGGTCATGAAACAGAGGGCTGAGGATGCTTTGTTGTAAGAAAGGACAGTCCATTGTTGGGAGCGGTGCAAGCAGCAGCTCGGGATCCCTGGGTAACAATGTAACAGCTTGGCGCTCCTCGTGGGTTCTGCCTTGGTATGTTCGGAATAACAGGAAGTAGAGTGTGGCCCTGCCCTGTCTGTCGATCTGGACAGAATGAGGGGGCTGCCTGGCAACAGAGCATGATTGGCTGTACGCTTGTATGTGGCTGCTGATGATTGGCTTAGCTATGCTATAAAAACTGCTGTGCTTCAGCAATAAAGCGAGATCTCCCCTTCTACAAAGAAGGCAAGGTGTGTCTGAGTTTTCCTTTCTGCGCCCGACAGTCCATAAGAAGAGAATGTCTTATCTTAAGGGGGAGGAAGATACATAGGGTTTTTAATATATAGGGTTTGGAGATGTCTTCAAAATGATTTGGTATACCATATGAAACTATGCCTTTGTGATTTTCCTTCTTTCTATTGTCTGTCCTATTGTTGATGAATAAATGTGAGATTTGGACTCTGAGTTTTATCTCTTACAGCCAAACACAGGAAGTGTCCAAGACCGATTGAAAGGCTTTTCCAGTGCTGCAGGCAATATGTTTAAACTTCATCCTCTAAATTGCTCCTCCAGTAACTTCTGATGAAATTTGGGTTGTTGACATGGTAGGAAGGCACTAAGAAACATGGAATTTTGTTTGTGGTTTAACCCAGAAGTGTGAAGGTGGGGTACCCTAGATTATAAAATCTTTGTAATGATTGATACATTGTGTCAACTTGAGAATTAAGAAGTTTAAAAGTTTAACTAAGTGACTCAGCAGGGGGCTAGGGTCCTCAATTTGTGAACATCCTGAAAAAGAGGGTGCAGGATCCAGTGGACAGATAGCCTGCCTGCAATACAAGGTGGGCAAAGAAACCTGCTCTTCTCCCATTTTGTTTTTGTTGCTTTAGTCGTCTTTAGTTGTTACTCATGTACCATGCCACTCTGCCTTGGAGCCAGATGATTACAGACTGAGACCCTCTCAGATTGTAAGTTAAATGCATCTTTTCTCCTTTAATTTGAGTGTCAGGCATTTTGTCTAAGCAATGAGAAAAAAGACAACATTTGGTATTAAGAAAATGGGGTCATTGCTGTGACTATACTTGACCATGTGGTTTAAGAGCCTTTGGGAGTATCTTATGGAAAGAGTTTGGAAATGTTTGAATATATCACCTGAATGAATAGAGCTGAAACATTTTAGGTTGCTTTGTGTGGAAGATTCTAGTCAGAGCTCAGAAGACCAGAAAACTGGAAAACACCAGGTTCAGAAAGTTTCTACAGAGCAGATGGACTTCATTGGTTGTAGGACTCCAGATGATGTGTGTCATGGTTTGGCAGAAAGTTTGTCCGCCTTTTGCTCCTATCCTGAGAATTTGCCTGAAACTAAGATTAAGGGTGGTGGACTAATTAATATGGTAGAAGAAATTTCAAGATAGTCCATTGTTAAGGCAGTGGCATCGTTATTATTGAGGGCTTTCAGCGATATTTGTGTTGTAAATCAAGAGCAAAGAGTCCAACAAAATGAAAATTAAAAAAGATGGCCTAAGGGTATCACAAGAAGCAGCAAACCTCCACCCTTTGAAGCCTCAAAATTGCAAAGGTGAAAAGCTTTGCTTTGAAGAGAAAGTTGCAGAGCACCAGGTCCCAGATGGCTTAAGTTTCACTTGTTCCAGAATCATGGCAGCATAGAAAATGCATTCCTCACAACTGGATTCAGAGTACGCAGTGATCCAGGCACTCAATCTCTATAGCCAACAGAGAGGAAAGCCTGGCTTCTGGTCCAACTGGCAGAAGACCTTGGCATCATCCACATGGCACTGGACGTAAGTGCATGCTGCATGCAAAGTTGTGGTGTTAAGAAGGTTCCACTCCAATTTCAAAAGTCCTTGGAAGGCAGAAAGTGTGTCCCTGAGAAGTCAGTGTGTGAAGATGTGAATGTGAAGCTGAAGTTGCAGAGGAGATCCTAGAAGTTTAGAAAAGCCAGGAGTGTGAATCATCTAAGGAAAGCTGCAAGGAGGAAGCAAAGCAGGCCCAAGAAAGAAGCCATGGTGTATCTACCAGAAGTGCCAACGGGTGGAGTCAGTTAAGCTCTTTGGATCTCACAATTTGCCAAAGATTGCTTCAGATGCTGAATTTGGAACTACAGGAATTTATGATTTCTTGCTGGATTTTTTACTTGCTTTGGTCCCAATCCTTTCTATTCTCCTGTTTGCAACTTCTGGAGTGAAAATGTTTACTTTGTGCCTTTGAATGTTGGAAGTGTTCACCTTTGTTTTCGTTTGTATAGGGGTTTTCAGTTAAATGTTTGCCAAGGGAGACATGAGATTTGAACTTTTCAGCAATGCGGAAACTGTTAGGACTTTGACAACATTTAGAGGTGAAGTAAATACCCCTCAACCCCTGCCTTGTGCTCTTGCTGCCTTTTGAGGCCTTGAAATTTTCCCCCCTGCTATGCCATGCTTCCTTGGAGTGAGCTGATTATGGGCTAAAACTTCCATAAACTGTGAGCTAAATAAACCTTTTCTTCATTAATTTGAGGTGTCTGCTGTTTTGCCCCAGCAACAAGAGAAAAGTAATTGAGATAGCCTTGAGGTATGCTCATTGCATTGAAGTTGGCTCCTTTCACATGATGGCCACTAGTCTTAAGATGTTTGTATGCTTAAGATTGATTATTCCAACCTGATTGGCTTGGAAAGCAGCTAGAGTGTTAGTAGTGTGCTTTTGGATGTGCTTGGGTAGAACATGGAGGCATGACCTTGGGTACTATATATGGCTTCTCACCCTCTCCTTTCTGGCAGTCTGCTCAGACTCTCCTTCCCAGCTGCCATGACTAAACCTCTTTGCTCCTTCACACACTTCCAGCGTGATATTTCTGCCTCGGAGCCAACGGAAGCCCTTGAAACCATAAGCCAAATTAAGCCTCTCCTGTTTTAAATTGCAAGTGTTGGATGTTATGTCCCAGAAATGGGAAAGCTAATTAACATAATCCTGAAATCAGTAAAATATGCTCTAGTTCTGTGGGCCAGTCTGGGCCTTGATTTCTTTACACTGCTCTGAGCGTAGACCTTCTTGTGTGGCTGCACTTCTACCATTTTCCAAGAGGAAAGTCTACTCTCACTGAGTATGGAAATAGGAAAGATATAGTTTGAACTGGATGTTCTGATGAGGGATGCCCTCCTCCTTATTCCATCACTTTCTGGTCCTTCCTCTTCTTTGGATCATACTTGTATTAGACACCCTTGTCAATCAGACTTAGCAAGGATGGTGTTTGTATATTGGTGCCATCAGTGTCATCACCCAGCCTCGGAAATTATGGCTGAGATTTCTTACTCACTTAGGGAACAAAGGAAGGGGAGGAGGCTATCCTTTAGAATTCAGGACTGCCTGCAGTACTGCTGAGCTAAAAAAGATCCGAGTTGCAGTTTCTTCCCCAGGAAGGAAAAGAGGCAGCAAGAAAAAGCAAGAGACAGAAGGAATAAATTTCTGAAATGCCCTGGCATGTCAGGGGGGTGGGGAAGTGGACATCATTTGGACACTTCTTCAAGGTAAGGTAAAGAATTTAAAATGGAAAGTCACAGCATGGACTGCTTCTGGCTTCTGCTACCATGCAAACTGCATGAAAGGTTTAGTAAGCCAGTATGCAGAAGGCTTTGCACATACTCTGCAGAATCATCAGCATTTTGGAAATTCCGAGAGAAAAAAAACAATATATACATGTTTTCTGTCTTTTCTTTCTGCCTACCTCCTTAAGGTAGTAACAGACAGTTTGCCCATGACACATGACTCCACAGAATTTTAGGACACTGGAGAGGCAGAGGCAAAACACAGAGACAGTTTTTTAATCTTCTTTTGGACAACCTCTTGCTGTATCATTTCTCATTCATGGATCCTTGTAACCATAAAGAGAAACACTGTCTAAGTTCAGTAAAGCTGAGGTCATAATATGGGCTTCCAGCTACTTCCAAAGTCAGTTGTTATGCTCTGGATGTACCTTGTTTGAGTACAGTTCTTAGGTTTTAGAGCTAAAGAGTGCAAAACTGAAAAACAAATACTGTCCTTCATATTGTATAGATAAAAATGTGTCTGTACAATCTTGTGAAAGATGCAGAATTGGGGCTGATAAATTCCCATTTCATAGATACACATGAGAAGGCACAGACTTAGAAAAGAGGGCCTGCCAAATAGCTCAGCAGATTAAAGCACTTGCTTAGACAGAGTGCAGTGACAAGGATTTGATTCCTGGCATGGCATGCTGTGCCGGCCCTACCCAGGGGTGCACTGAAACAGTGATTGAGACTGGGTGTTGTGGCACGTGCCTGTAATCCCAGCTCTTGCGAGGCTGAACACAGGTGGATCACCACAAGTCCCATCTACGTAATGAGACCGTGTAGATCCTGCCCTAAAGTACAAAAAAAAAAAAAAAAGAAAAAAGAAAAAAAAGAAAGAAAGAAAGAAAAAGAAAAGAAAAAGAAGACCCAGAGAAGAAGAGTGACTGGCCAACCATTACATGAGGATGTGACTGAGGACCCAGAATTCCTCATTCTTCTTTTTACTGCTTATTTAAAAAGAGCTTTTGGGCACCAGCAGCATGCAAGGCATTAAGGACATGGTGACTGTCCTCACTTGCATGCTGATTAATTCTAGGTAACAGTAGTCATGGCAGTAGAGATGCAAGGTCATGGGTGTAGATCATGACATGTGGAATCTGCTCACCCCATTTTCACAGTGACCATGCTGTGCACAAACTTAAGAAAGTCACTTCAATTCTTTGGCTTTGGTTTGCTCAGATGCAAAATGGAGGTTACAATCTCTGCTAGCAAGGAGTGTTCTAAACAATTTTTAAATGACCCTTTAGAAAGATGGGTTAATTTAATGAACATTGATGGCTTTTTTTCAGAACTCTCAGAAAAGAATAAAAATGACCCCAATTATTCCATTACTAACAGAAGATTACAGGGTCTTCCAAGAGACAACAATTTTGATTTTATCCTTGGACTTACTGCAAATTTGACTGGCAAGTGAGAGGTTTTCACTCTCCCAGGACCTGAACTGTCTGTTAATTAAGTTTGCTCAGCTGTCTATTCATTTGGCTTCAGCCAGCAGAATCTTGAGGGAAAAGAAAAGAAGTGAACCATTCCGGAGAGCCACATCACTGGCAAAAGCCAATGTCCCAAGCCTCAGGTACAAATCGCCTCCTCATTAGGAAATAATTATGCCCCTAATGGGACTTACATGGATGTAAAGGCATCCCACAAATTGCCGATTAGTTTCATAGCAATGATGGTATTTAGTGCCACTTCAGTTCATGGAAAATGTGTTGGAAATAACCTATTTGCAGCTGCATTGAAGGAAGACCTGGAGTTGAGGAGGAGCGCAGAAGATGGCATGCAGCAAACAAAAGGGAAACATTGGTCCTTTGCTTTGGAGACTGCACTGTAAGACTCCAAGGTGTGGAATCGGCACCTCTGGGTCGAAGGCCTACTTCCTCTGCCTAGTATCAGCTCAGTGATTGGGATCAAGCCACTTCTTTCTCTAAATCTCAGGCTTCTCATCTGTTAAGCTGTCATAATTAAGAATACCAGTCTAGATGGGTGTGGTAGTACTCACCTGTAATCCCAGCTATTCAGGAGGCAGAAATAGGATGACCTCAAAAGTTGAGTCTAGCCTGGGCAATTTAGCAAGATGCTATCTCAAAATTTAAAAAGAAGCTGGGGAGACAGCTTATTGCAAGACCTTGAGTTCAATGCCCCAATACAGAAACAAAGTGATATAACCTCTGTCACGAGGTAGTTTTGCAGCAGAAAACGTCACAGAAATGTGGCGTTATCGTGAAGCCAGTGACCCTTCACACACTGCAGGTTCATTATTTTGGGGTCGAAGAAATGTCATGTGGCTCGTGATGATGCAGTTTCATGACAGATGTGCCCAAGATGCATGCCCTTGTTAGAAGTTTAAGTGTGGTGTATTAGAAAAACATCTCAGAGATGTATTTTCTTATGGGTGGAGGGATTTAATAACATATTTGTGAAAGTGGTTTAAAGTCTGGGGTTCCGTACACAGCAAGTGCTCTAGAAATGCTGGTGTCTTATATCCCTCCTGAACTAGGATGATGTATTCCTCTTCTTCCAACCTTCATTTTCTCATCTGTAAGGAAAGAGGTCAGAGGTAGAAATACCAAAAAAGGTGTCCAGGATTCTAGGCATCTTCTGGTTATCCTGTAGCCTCTGCAACACCATCCTTTCATTTCAGAGCCTGATGCACCAGAGCAAGAAGAAAGATTCTGAGACCTGTGTCTGAGACATGAGCTACCTCCATCTCATTGGGGACCACAGTGTATTGTTGCCTATCTGAATTCAGTCCTAATCTTTTATGAGCCTCTTATACATCAGCAGCACTATGTCCTGAGATGAGGGACACAGGGCAGTCTTGTGGCCAAGGAAAACATTGGTTAATGGGGATAAGCCCCTCACAAATCGTTTTTGAGACAAAGAATAGAAACCGTGCCTGGTGTGTGTGAAGGTGAACAGGTGAGGAACATCAGAAGTCTTCTCTAAGTCACACAGAGAAGGGTGGCTGTTAAGGAGGGTCAGCATCACTAGGTCAGAACAGAAGCTGCACAGGACAATGGCATCCAGGTAAGGGTCAGTGGACAAGCAGGACCTGAGTTTCCCCAGTCCCACAAACACAGTCATCTGCCCCACAGTGGCCCAACAAATGAAGCTGGTAAACTTAGGTACCACCGTATTTCCACTTTGAGCCAATAGTAAGCTTCCTGAAGCGTTAGCTCTGCCCACAGCAACAGCAGCAACGATAACAAAGACTACAGCTGTATTTCTCATTTTCATATCAATTGGCAGAAATTATCTTTATTAGAAAAATGAAATTTTCCTGTATTTACATTTTTACACCATAGGACTTGGCACTTCTGTTGCCTCAGGAGTTATGTACATATCATTTTGCACACACATTTCAAACCCCATTCCTTAAAACAGTTGATAACACATTGAACAAAATTAAAAGACATACTATAAGAAGACAACCATAGTATATACTTCCTCTATCATAGAAAGGTGTTAAGCAAACATGTAATTTTGTAGCTATGCTTGGAAATATTTAATACAGTAATTAGCACTTCCTCATGCAGTGGATTAAAACATGACAGATATAAACTGCTGCAATTGGTAGTGAAGATCTTCTCCTAGATGAAGACCCAAGAGTGGAGCACACAGCTTGCTTTGGGCTCCACCATACCAGAGTTCAAGGCAGTCCCGATGTGTTTTAGACAGTGTTGAATGTAGCTGTGAGTGGAAACCCTCTGCATATGAGTTTAATCCCACCCCTAATGGGTTAAACATAGACTCAGCCATAAATCCCTTAGGTATAAGCTGTTTAATTCAATAACTCTTATGGGAAATGACCAGCCTGTATATTATGAAATGTGTCTTACAGCGTGAGTAAAAAAAAATGAGTAGTTTATCTTCTTTTTCTCTGTCTGAAAAGGCCACTATTTATAATTTTTGGATCTACTTCTTATTCAAGCTGAATACTCAATTTGAAATATATATGTACTCTGCATAGAAACATATACATAAATATTCCAGTGTAATATGAACTATAATAAATTATACTAATTTGACAAGTAATGTGCCTTTAAATTTGTTTTAGCAGGGGAATGAACAAAATTGGCATTTGTAGTTTTGAAACAACTGGTTAAAAATCTTTGAGGACTCTCAGGCTTGGGAAACATCTGAGCCACATCTAGCTGTGTAGTTGCTTGTACTGAGCAGTGATGGCATTTTCTAAGAAAATGTTATTCTTGACCTACTATTGTATTTGAAGAAAAATCCAGGCAATTGACATCCTTCCTAATGGAAAACTGGAGGACATGAGTGTTATGCTCTCATCTTCCTGAATCCATCAGAATTTTCAAACATGACCCCTTGAAGGATTTGTCATTAAAATCTTCTATTTCTAAACCAGAACATTTCCCTAGCGTTCATGGCTCAGAGCTGTATCTACAAACCTTATAAACTTAAAGATTTAAAAACAAGTAAAACAGGCTTACAAAGACAATACTGTTCATTCACTTGAGTTAGCTTAACTAAGAATAGCAATAATTCAGTAAGCCAACGAGGGCCAATCTGCACTAGATTCAAAGGCTATGATTATTTTTAATGGCAAAACTACGTTTTTGTATTTGTGGACCTTGGCTACTTGCTCAACTATCAATGGCCTTTGATTGGAGCCCTTTAAGAGCTTGAAACAATGAAATGTCAGATCAATGGGAAGTATTTAAAATGCCAAAGACAAATTTATGTTTGCTACAGAACAATTAACCTTATTAATTTAAAAGGCAGCCGTGGTAGTGACTATGTGTTATGCTAATTTCCTTTGGAAGGCTCATATGTTCAAGCCTTCCCAAAGGTGTAAAAGAGAATTAACTGGAAGAGGTTGCGACCAGGGGCTGCTGCTAATGAGGAATGTTCTATGATTGCAAAAATGCAAACGCATTGTTCCCCTGATGTGGTACATAAGAGGGATTTGTGAGCAATAATCTGTTTTGTTTTGTTTGTTGCTGCTGACTGCTAACACCTTACTGGAGGAAGTTAATCTGAGGAATAACTTCATTTTAAACAATTTGGTTCTGGTTCCCTGGAGGATTGCATATCTGAAATATGGCTCCAAAGAAGGCGCAGGATTGGCCAAATGATTCTTTGGGGTGCTCTGCTTTCTGCATAGTTCAGCATCCCTGGGAGAATACCGTCACACTTACAGACACAACAACAGGATCTCAAAAGAGCTATTAAATAATAATATTCTTTCTGGCTCAATAGGTTTTTCATTGCCGGTTTTCAAAGGTGAGAATGGCTGGAAGACTTTTCTCAGGGACTAGGATGCGGACTCTTACACTAAGATTAGCAATCCTCCAGCAGAACTAACCCATGGAGCCTCTTAGAACGCCATCCTTCTGATCCTAGCTCCATTTTCTCATCTACAAAATGGGTTAATGCGATTCATCTCATTATGTGTACTATGGTACACATAAATGCCAGAAAAATAAGTGTGGCTTAGAACACAGGAAGAAGAGGATGCAGAAAAGGCATATGTGTGCTTAGGGGCATTGCCTGCGGCGTGCATCTAACACCATGTCATTGTGGGGTACCAGGAAGATGCGTAGAAACACTCCATTTCACACCCTTTTATGGGACAACATGAACAAGCGTATGGTGGTTGAACAGTCATCCTGATGCTTCTGGCCAGGAAAGCATCTCTAAAGCAATTCAGAAAATAAGGCAGTCCGAACAACTAAGCAACAACCTCAAAAACATTTTAAGAGTTGGCCCTCCGTGACTAAACTACCTTAACGCTGTCAATCATTTGTGAAAATCTCTGTTGTCTACTCTCTGTTCCACCTCTGAACTTCATTTGGTCTACCTGGCAAAGGTAAGCAAACACACAGATGAAATAAGAGGAACAATCAACTTGCAAATGACAGAACCTCTTTAAAAATGGTTTACAATGTTTAGGAGCACTTTAATGGAGGGTCACAAGGCTGTGTGCATATCCCCACACACATAAGAGTACACTATATACACATGCTTAATGGAAATAGCCCTGATTTCAACTGATAAAAAAGAGAGCATAGGAAAAATATATTTAAGATTAGGCACATGCTAAGTAGAGAAAATAACTCTCCAGGAAGCAAAAAATTAAATGCTGAGTGCAAGCATAAGAAGGAGAGACACCAGTGGCATTCACATCTCTGAGGGGAGTGCGAACAGAGGTGGGGACCCCAGAAGGACTCACCCCAGACCAGAGGGGTAGGACAGTGCCAGACCTCCTCATCAAAATCACAGATGCTGGCATTCAAGAGGAATCCCAGGGTCCTCAAAATTCTCTCTCTCTCTCTCTCTCTCTCTCTCTCTCTCTCTCTCTCTCTCTCTCTCTTCATCCCTCCCTCCTTTGTCCCTCCCTCTTTTTCTCTCTTCTGACCTCTCTGAAGGAGATCAGGCACTTCAAAAATATGTCTAAGTTTAGAAATTTAATAGCTAATTCTTGTTTCTGATGAGGCTGAGTACTTAATCCTCAATTTCCTTAACTATAAAATGGGAGCAATCACATTTATATTTGGTTGTTATTTTGAGAAGTGTATTCTAGGCCAGTCTATACACAAAGTAGATAAATTTTTCTATTTGCAGACTCAGATATTGCTGTATGGATTGCCCTTGTGATGAGCAGAGAAGCTAATATTCCAATACAACTCCAAATGGGATTGACAGAGTGAAAAATGCTTCCTCTCCACCCTTCAATTCACCCTACAATCTCTTCTGAAATACACCTATGTTCCATTAGACATCTCCTTGTCCCATTTTCTCTCTAGGGAACCTGATACTTGTCTTCTCCAGCCACAACAGTAGGCACTTGGGACTCCACAAAGAGTTCTCCCTATTCCCTGCCCCCAACCCCAAACAGTCATACCCTGGACTATAGAAAGTGCTCTTCACAAGTTAAAAACAAAACAAAGCAAAAGGGGTTTGGGGAAATATTTCCTCTTTTTACATCCTGGTCTATTTTAAAGTCCTTTGATGAATTTTTTTTCCATTTTTTTTTTGAAGCACATGCATAAAGAAGAGCCAGAAGAAGTAGGATTTGACAAAGTATAGAGATCAGGCTGGACTCAGATCCAACTCCTGCTGTCTATATAAAAGTTCAGAAGGATGGGCTAGCAAAATAACTCAGTGGCCTACAGGACCTGCTTAGGCAGGCTTAGGCAAGCACAGGGGACCACAGTTCGATCCCAGCACCACATGGGTGTGCTGAGCCCCCAACCCCCCAAAAAAAATTTCAGAAGTGCTTTCCTAAACAGCTTTCTGAAGGTTCAAATAAATTGAGTCCATCTTTAGGAGTACCAGTGATATTCTTTAGAGTTACAGAAACATCCAGGGAGTCACAAAAAGACCTTTTGTTTTGGTAAGTTTATCGTGGAATCAGATTAATATTTATTTCCTGGAAACAATGTCATTGGTCGTTTCTAATTTTCAACATTTAGTTTGCTTTCCTTTTATGGCCCTTAATTATCTTTTGTATTAAGGAGTTAAATTTCTAGGTCATAAATCCCTTACAGGAAGAGACACTATATTTTCTATTCACTTTACAATACCCCAACCCCAAACTGGGCATCAACAGGGAATGGACTCTCAAGGAAGTGAATAACCTGATCAAAACACATGGTTCAACCTGGGAAATGCATGATTATTTTAATGATTGTTGCCAGATTTCATCTTTGGTTTACGATTTTAATCTATATCTCTTGTTCTTTCCTAGGAGAAGAGTTGCATTTTTTCTTTTCTTTTCTGGAGCTCTGAAATAAGAGATTATGAAAGATCTTTAAGGGAAACCAAATTCCAAGAGCATCCCTGGGTCTGCACAAAAACAAAACCAAGTCAGTGGCTCTCTCTGACTCTTACCCTGCATGCATTCAGAAATGTCCTGCTGCAAGAAACTGAGAAATAGCTAATGTGGTAAAAAGTTGGACCATGAAGTCTTGGCTGCCAGCCCCATCTCTGATGCTGACTTGATGAGCTACTTCTCAGGCAGCACAAATCACTGCTACTTCTCAGGCTTCATATTCCCATCTCCCCTTTATTTCCCCTAAATTTTAGTGTGGTCCTACAGATTCTGTTTTTCTAAAATGCTCTGGTGCAGGCACCTGTGGCTGACACAAGCCTGAGATCACTTTTTGGCACAGAAAATGTATAAGGGGGTAGGAAAGAGTATAAAGAACTTAACTAAGAAATCTGTGCCTTTTGGTGGGCTTACCGAAATCACACACAAGTTATTAGCATTGTCTTTAGAAGTGAATAAGAGCATGTATTATCCACACCCTTAACCCAGATTCTT
This sequence comes from Ctenomys sociabilis, assembly GCA_004027165.1. Taxonomy (NCBI): domain Eukaryota; kingdom Metazoa; phylum Chordata; class Mammalia; order Rodentia; family Ctenomyidae; genus Ctenomys; species Ctenomys sociabilis. The sequence goes on from PVKA01000210.1 coordinate 63,487, forward strand.
GTTTTTCAAGAGACCAAGAGAACCAACACCCAAATCCTACTTAGGCTCTGTTATCTTCCCCATTACTGAGATTAAAAAAATATAGTGTCCTCTTACAGAAACCATCAAAAAAGCTAGAATGGGTTTTCCATGTGTTAGTACAATCATCATTCCTACTTAATTTTTAAACATAAACTTTACAATATGTACAACTTTATTTAGATAATACACTTATGTGTGAACTGTAGAAATCAAGCATGTATATTATATACATGTGTACACGAGCATTTTTATTCACAGGATAAGTGCATTTGATTATCTTTGATCTGTATCAGGTGGCAAGCTGACCTCATCTGAAACAATTAGTTATGAACACAGTACAAGATAAAGAAGTGGAATGGGAAAGGGAAGCTGCATACTGGGAATACATTTTAAGTATAGACCCCACATAATCTCTCAATCAGTGCTTTCAACCCTGTTTGCCAAAAGAAGATGGGGTATCAGAAAAGCCTAATTTTGACTCAAGTGAAAATAAACACTGCTTTTGGAAGGAAAATCACATTTACATATAACTCTTAACTTGTGTTAAATATCAACTAACGTGTTTGGCTTCCGCCTACTCAAATTCTTTTTCTTAAAATCCAATTATGTCTACTGTGGTGATAGTTAACGCAAACAAGCTCCCTTTGGGAAACAACTCATGTCCCGCTCCCAAGGATTCATGCCCAACAGCTAAGCACAAAGAAACAGTACAGGAATGTGCATAATACTAACGAGCATATTCACCTCCTCTGAAACATATTTAGGTTCCTCAAATTAGTATTTATCTAGGTCTTAAACCACAAGGGATTTCAGTGCAAGGTATTTATTTATATGACAACTGATTATTAAAGCTGCACTTTTTAGGTTTAAAGGAGATAAATTTTTAATCACCATTTAATTAACACCAACTTTCTTTTTCTTTCTCATTAGCAATTCTATTTGCAAAGAATTCAGGGCATTTGTCATTTCCTGAGAAGGATGCAGAATATTAAATACACATCAGTGGTAGACATATCAAATAGAATAAACAATGTGTGACTGTGTGACTACCATGGATCTTTTGACTAATTAACTGCCTTGGCTAAAGTCCCATTTAAATGAAACTATTTCATTTGTAAACAAGGTGTAGTTTTTTTTTTTTTTTCCAGAAAATAACTGTGAATTTATTTGACAGATTTTGCTGCAATGGGTAAATTTTAAATGCTTTCACCAGAGAAGCTAAGTATTAAATTCTCTTAAGCACCATACAAAACAGGGAAGAGAAACCCAAGTATAAGCCACAAGACAGTCATGGTGCTATTGAAATAACGGAAAGAAATTTGCAGAGGACAAGCAATCGCGAATGGCCAGATTATAACTCCTCAGTTCTCATGGCGGGCTCCCTGGCATAAAGATAGATGCATTGGGAGTTTTGCCTATTTGGGACCATGGATTCAGACATGTCATAAGAAACAGGAGGTGTAAGAATGGTGCGAACTATTTTCCCCAACACTGAGATTCTCCAGAGTAGAGTTCACGCTCTGGAAGCCTCCATATCACAGAGCATAGCAGGCTGCCCATGTGTGCTATTACCTATGGACAGAAACTTGACTAGAGCTTCCAGCTATGCCTATCTGAGTACTGCACTTTAGGGAAAGTGGATTCTGCCCAGGCAGAGAAGCCATGTGCTAGTTAAATAACATTATAGCTGCAACCCTGCCTTAAGCCAAGTAAACTCAAGCATTTGGGCTCAGAGATTCTTGCCTCTTGGCATGAAGTCTAAGATCTCAGAACTGGGAATCTTTTCTAATGGACCTATAATCCAGGGCTTTATAATTGTTTCTTACCCTTCCTTACTGTAGATGCCATTTACCAGTGAATGTTATGTTTTGGATATGCTTTTTCCAAAAACCAACTGATCTGGGTTACCTCTGAATAGATCCACACCATTATCTTTTACTTGTAAATTGATCCTCTGATTTTCTTTTTTAAAATCATTGCATTTAAGAATCAGTACTTTAGCGGAGAGTGCCAAAAGAAGTGTATTTTTTTCTGCTATGTTGTTTTCAGTTCTTCCAAATACCATAATTTAATTCCTTACCCAAGTTCTTATGGAGTTAATAGTGGAAGTATTATCAGGCTTTTAGATGTAAGGAGTCAAGCCAAGGGTAATTGCTCTCTCCCTAGAGACTTTATGTTATTTGGAAGTCCTCCCATCTTTGAGGACACCAGAGGAAGACAGAAAGCTTCTTTGGATTGATCGCATATCATCGCTCTGTATGTTAGAGAGACTTTTTAATTTATTTCACGTTAAGACATGAAGACAGTGGGGTGATCTTAGCAGGGGAGATGCGGATCTGAATGTAATGGAAAGGCAAAGGCAGAAAGTGCCAACAGAATATACAATCAGAGAAACTGAAATGTAAGATCAGAAATTGGGTGACTGTTCGGGGTCCATAAATCCAGCCTTTTTCACTTCTGGGTCTTGGAACTGCAAAGGGACAGCATACAAGAAATAATGGAATTTTAAGTACATTGATCAATAGCATCACCTCGGCCCCTCTGCTTTCCAAGGATGATTGACAGATGCTCCATCCTATTGTTTCCCTTTGCTATTTCACCGTGAACATGCAAACTTACTGTAGACACTTTTCACTCCTATAGAAATATTGTAGGCTGGGTGCACTTTTCCAATGATAGTCATTCAATGTATTCTTAAGCTCTAAGAGAATCATCTTTGACACTTATCCACTTACAGAAAGATGCTACTTACAAAACAGAATACACATGAGGAAAAGAGACAAGATAATTCCTCAGCCTGCCATTTTGTCTCCTTCTTCAAGAACTCAAGACAAAATTCAGGAAACAAACTGGAAAGTAGCCAGGCTTAGGGACATTGAACTTAAGATTTCTGCTATCTCCTCCTAAGCAGAACTTGATGGGTAGCTAGCCTAACCATTTCTAGAATATTAATGTATTTAAGTTATACCAATTAATGGAGTAGAACCATATAAAATGCTTAATTAGCATTATTTGCTGGTTTTATGGTATTTAGTTTTTAAAGTAGAAATTTCTGGTCTGAAAAAGCTTCATAACATAACAATTATCCTTTCTTCCCCAACACTTTGTTACAGGAAGGTGCTATGCTAAGAAGCTTACCTTTCCTAAATCTTCTTCCTTTTCTTCCAACTGTTTTAAATAATAACTATCATTCATACCACATGTGCACAGGTTTGAGTAAAATAAAAATGGGATGTTGTGAGTGGTTCAGAAATGATAAATGCATCGAGAATTATTTATAGATCAGTTGGTGCTGGTGAAGTAGTTTTCTTCCAATAGAATATTTCAGAAGAGAGAAATCATTTGTCTTACTACGCTTTTCCACAGTTTGGAGGATGCTCAGAGTAGATGCATGAGTGTTTCATGGTTTCAAGGCCTTTGATATGAGGAGGATGGGAGACAATAATAGTCAAAAAAATTTCACAACATTAAGGAAGATAAGCCTAAAGAACCATGTTGGCCTCAGGCAGACACATGGCACGGCACTTCTTACAGATCACAGCACACGTATGGCTGTTGGCACATAACACCACATTAACAACTCTGGGAACAGCAACACACATCTAATCAGATGCCATCATGGCTACTCGGGGACCAAACAAGTTATGGTTACTCTGGGAAGGACGAGGTAATAGATACTATACAACCCTGAGTCATCACCAGAAGGGAGGAAATGCAAACTTACGCACAGAGGAGTCTTCAGGATAAACTACAATGGCCACTGTGTCACAGACAGAAGATCCACACTTAGACAGTAAAGACATAATGTGTTAGTTTATGCAGCTCTGAACAAGACTACCAAAGCCAAAAGTGAGAGAAACACACACATCAACGTCCAAAGAGATACTTGAAGCTCTCTGCCTGAGCGTGTCTCTGGCTTTTTGTTCCAGATGTGTCTTGGGAATGGACTATAATGAAGGTAACACAGGTACCACGAACACATTGGTTTGCTATTCTTTGGGGGAGCTTGGATTTCTTGGGGTTGGGCCTGGATTGTGAATGGAAGGCATAACAATAAAGCTGAGAACTGTTACAAGCCAAACTTCCTAATCTCTTGCACATGTCAGTCTCACTACAGTGCAGATGCATTCTTAACTGTTTTATTGTCTGTGTCAGATTTACATGCATACCATATTGCTTATTCTGTATTAGAGAAACCACTAGGCATTTCTGATGAAGAAATATGTTGGACTGATCTTGATGGAATTTGGAATATAGGAAATCATAACATCACTGTCAGCATCTAGTGCATCATTATTGCCAACATACCTAGTAGGCATGTCCCAGAGCTTTGCCCTTACTTATGTATTTGTTTTGGTTAAGGACTCACCTATCTGGGATCTGCCATACTCAGCACAAACTTCATAAAACTCCTTGAGTGGAAGATTATTATGGCATGGAGCCATGAGCAAAAGAGCCAACAAAAAATACCTCCCTAAATCCTCTTCCTTTTAGCAGGGCACTATTGGACATCCAACATTTACCCTCCAGAACGTTGGCTATTACATATTTTTCCCCTATAGATAAAACATTAATGGAAGATTTTAAACATCAGATTCAATACTAGGCATTTTCTTGTACACACGTCTATTGCTGCAGGAATTTAAAACCCTGGGGGTAGAGTACATATTATTCTTATTTGCAGCATAAGGCATAACATGCTCCGAAATATACACATCACTGTGGCCCCGACTGTCCCTAGAACAGTATGATGCTGTTGACCTTAAGGACGACCGAAGGTAGCTGTCATTCACTGCCTGTGATGGCAAGGAGTGTTTATAAGGGTCCGAGGGGCATCTCCCAATAACTAAGCGTTGATCATCCCTGTAAGAGTGAAGGAAAGGGTTATCAGAGGTGTGGTCTGGCAAGAGGGACTTGCTCCTCTTGCTGTCCTCCAGACCTTGGGGGAAAAGGGAGCTTTTGTTCCCCGAGAGTTTGCTTGCAGGGACACTAAATAGGCTCCCATATAAGTTGCCCTCTAAGAGCCTCTCCCTGTCCTTGAGGCTTATGCTCCGGGAAGGCTTGCTGAGGTCTAACTCCCTGGGTTTATCAAGGATGTTATCGTAGGAATGCTGACGGTTAATCCTCAGCTTGTTCTTCTGGAACTGGAGTGCATTGTTCTGTGCCCAGTCTTGCTGATAGACCCCCTCCTGGCTGGCAGGGTTCCCTGTCTCTTGGAGCATCTGGTCTTCATCGATGTCATAGAGGTTCCCCATACGCAGGCAAGCATCGCACTTGAAGGGGGACCTCATGGTGAAGTGGCCAGAGTAGGTGGGCAGGTTGGAAAGGCAGCTTCGGCAGTGCGTGGAATTCTGCCTGTAACGGTCACTACCTTCGCTATGAGGGGAACCCTTGTCTTTCAAGGTGAAGTGCTTGGGATAGAGCTTATACTGGTCATTGTTGGGAAGCCCTTCCTCATTATGCAGGGGGTTCCTGTTCACAGGCAGTGTGGAGTCCCCTTTGCGGAAGTTCTCACTATGATCCTGGTAGGTATCTGGGAAGCCCACATTCTCTGAGAGGGATATGTTTTCAACAAATGAAGGAGGATCTAAGTGGAAACTGGGCTCCTTCTCACCATCAATGGTGTAGATCTTGTCCCTGGGAGAGCTGGCTTTGGTTTTCAGGTAGGTGCGTTCAACCTCACTGCAGTCCTTGGGGTATTTGGAGGCCATTGACCTTTTGAAGTTATCCTTGGTCTTATGGTTCTTATTGTTGTCAGGTTCCCTGTGGCATGTGGCCCGACTTGAAGTTTCTGAAATATCAGAATGGGCTACTTCTTCTGGAAGGTACCTGGGGCTCTTTAGGGAGTGGGTCCTGTTTTCCACTGTCCCCTCGTCCCTCTGGGAAACTGGATTCTGACTCAGAGAGTCTTGGCGTAGAGACTCCATGGATTTTTTCCAGAGCTGCCGAGGTCTGGAGTTCCCTTTGGATTCTGTGCTCACGGCCACCTGCACTGTGTTGGGGTTGGACTCATTGAGAGTAAGAGGATGCTGTCCCTGGAACACATAGTTATTGAGGTTGTCTTTATGCCTGTTAGCTACAAATGTTTGAAGTTCATTCATGTTATCTCCAAAAATGCTGTCCTTCCCCTGGAAGGACCTGTTGTCTGCATATATCAAATTTCCCTTGTCTGAAACCATATCCATGATGAGGGAGCCTCTTTGGATAAAGTCAGCTGTTCTTTTGGGTGAGTCCATCCTTGAGGAGTTCATGTTGGACATGTTGGAAATGTTTTTGGCTGACCGGAGGAGTTTTAGCATGTTGCTCTGGGACCCAGTCAGATTGAAATCTGGAGACTTCTTCTTTTCTTCAATGTGCACACCATGAATGCAACTATAGATGCCCTGTAAGAGAGGAACACAACAGAGCAATTAGCATCCATTGACTTCAAACCTCATCCACTTATTCTTTACCTTCAGAGGTGAGATGTGTGCTTCTTATAAGAGCCATGAAGAAAAATAGAAAAAATAGTAGCATTCACCCTGAGTCCTGATCATTTTCATCAATGGATGAAATAATTTACAAACGACCAGCTGTTTTCTACTTCTTTGGCTCAGAGCAGAGTCAACTTGTCAGAGTCACACAGGGTGTTCAAAAAAAATTGTCAACTGGTTTTCTCACAACTATAAATATTTCTGTGCCTTCAAAGTAGCAGAGAAGGATATTTGACCCTTCCAACACCCAGGTGACCAAATAATGATATTATTAATGGTCTCCTCTGCCGTCTTAAGGAGTTTGCATACCAGAGAGTTAAAACTTGACAAAGAAACTAAGCAAAACCAGGGGATCATGTGAATAAATCCTTATGTAACTTATTTCTACTTATATGCAAAAGCTATTGATCAAAGAATGTGAGCCATTCAAAAAGCATTTTCTCCCTAGATTGATGAATAACTTAGAGTACGTCATGGAATCCATGTGAGGGTAAAGGAACTTTTCATGGATCCATATGCACATCTATGGATGCTTAAATAAAAGGAGGTAGCAGGGTGTAGTCTTGTCTGTGGGGATGTAAGCCTGAAAGGGAATCTACCGTAGTGTGATAACCAAGGGAAAGAGGGACATGGTTTTGGACTCTGGAACCATCCTCTTAGACTTCTTAATGCATTTAATGTATTCTTTGTAGGCTTGTTTGTATATGATCTTGTTCGGTGCATTTAGAATTGGATTTCTTTACCAGAAATAGTGAAGAATTCTTGTTATCCTGATACTAGCTGTAAATAGACAGATGACTGGAGGATTTGTGAATTCCTGGACACTGAAATGTGATCACTCCCATTTCCAAGTCCTCTTGTTTTCTACTCCTTTCTTTCTTAAGCTTGGCTTTCATTTACCCCTACTCTGGATTTTGGCAGCTATTTCTGAAGGGAAAAAATGAGTTAAAGGTTTCAGAATTTGACCTCGTCCTCCAGAGACTGTCAGAGGCCAATGAAGAATAAGACAGATTCCATAGCTGCTGCTGACTGTCCTAAACTATGAGAATGTACTGGTCATGTAATTAATTGTAGACTGTGATAATGGTGGTTCCATTTGTCCCCCATAGTGGGGACAAATTTAACTCACAGTGATGTTCATAGAACTGAGACATCCTCAGTGCATTTACATGGCTCAATTTTCCTTATAGTTTTTAAAGACAGTCTCCACTGTCTTGGATTGGTAAACAGGAAAGTTAACAATTGTGCTTCTTTCTCTGATCTTCCCAATGCAGGCTTCACAAACCAGGCTCCATGAGGCACCTGGTGCTGGCCTTGTAGTCTTTTCCCCTTCCTGAAGCTTGGTCATTGGTCTCATTTGTGTCCCACATGGCTGCATGTTTATCCTCACAACCCCTCCCTGTGGTTTCCTGGCTGGCTGGATCTTCCCGACCATGGATGCCACGAATTTCACATCACACAGTGCTACTCAACCTGGTACCTTCCTCATCCAACTTAGTAATATAATAATCTTATACTCTAACCTAGGGGGATTATGCCTACATGATATAATACTGTTGTGTTTCCTGTATATCACAAATAGCTAATGTCTCTATCTTTTCTATTAAGAAAAGAGTAATTCTGAATTTTTTTTTAGCTTGAAATTTTGTCCTAACAAGTTCCTGTCTTTCACTCTGGATATTCTAAAAATTTCCCTCTGTTCTTTTCACCTTCAAAGAAATATACTTCCTCCTGGCTGAATGAGCTCACTGCTTTTGTGTTTGGAGGTCAAGACCCTCCCATGATGGGGGAGGATGTCTGCTGTCTGTTTTCCCTCAGTCCTTTTGTCCCCAAAATGAATGTGGCACAGCTGAGGAAGTTTTTAGGCACTGGTCTACCTGGTTAAACCACAGACAGGAGCCGGCATGATAGGCCTAGTCTGTGCCCCAGGTTTTGATGACAGCCTCCTCCAACCAAATGGATCCATGGAAAGTTGAACAAGGAAGTGCATATTACTGCATAAGGGAAGGAAAAGAGGTCTGGAAGTCACCAGACCTGAGCCCAGCTGTATAATGCATTAGCTCTGTGGCTTCAGTTAAGCTGTTAAACCTACGTGAGTCTCAATTCTATATCTGTATGGTGGGACTCATATCCTGTTCAAGGGGAGATGCAAGCATAAGATAAAATAATGCAAATGAGACATCTAACACTGTAGGTGCTCAGTACATGTGGACTACAGAAACTCCCCGATCACCTCTGCCCTGCCCTTACCTCGTACTCCTTTCAGAGCAGCTTGAGCGTGCAATATCTATTTCGTCAAAACTTCATGAAATATATGCTACTTTCTCATGTTGAAGGTTGTTCTGAACAACTGTTTTGACCTTCTGTGGTAACCAGTGCTAATTCTACCCCAGGAGCTGAAGAAACTTCTAAGCCAGAGCACCTTTCTTCCTCAGACAGCTCCCTCTTTTCTCTTCTCTATTATTCATCTATAGTACCAATACATATAATGGGCTGTGAAAATAAGATTCCCTTTTCACACATCAGTGTGTCCTGAGTCAAACAAAATTAGCATCGATGACTAAACATATCATTCCAGACAATTTGCTCTGCCTCTCCACAGGCTACCTGCCTCCTCAGAACATTGGCTCCCAAGAATTCTGCTGCCCTTCTTCCACTCTGGGCCCATTCCCTCAAATATCTGGTTTCCATTGGGTCCCAGTGTGAGATATCCAAAACCATCACCATTCTTTTTCTAGGTTCCCCACATTGCTCACTGGGAAGGAGCCATGGTACCTGCAGCCTAGGCCTTGACTTCACTCTGTCTCCCACATTTCAGGAGACAACCATGGTGGTTCCCTTTGTAACAGTGGTGAACTTTTTAACTTTCGCTGAATGGGAGTGTAAGTATTTTGGAGAGAGCTTAAGAGCATCCCATAAACAAAAGAATGGGGTTTTGTAAGTTGTAATAAAAGACAATGGGGCTGGTGAGATAACTCAGCAGACTAAAGCACCTGCTTAGGCAAGCTTAGGCAAGCACAGGGGCTGTGCTTGGATCCCTGGTATCACATGCTGTGCCAGCTCCACCCAAAGGGTGGGTTGAGATGGCCAGAGTCCAGACACAATGGGGCATGCCTATAATTCTAGTGCTGGGGAGGCTGAAAGTAGGAGGATCACTATGAGTCTGAGCTGCATAGTGAGACCCTGCAGCAATCAAATACATTTTTAAAAAAGAGAGAGAGAGAGAGACAGGTGCCACAGATGTGTGAAAAGCTTGGCTCCTGTGTTAAATAAACATCTTCTTTGAGCTCTGGCGATATTGCCTGGATGTGCCAGTGGTCTGCATGCCTCTTGAATTAGTGTTTCTGTTGTATTCCCAAGAGCTTCACAACAACACAAAGGCCACAACAAAGGCTAATGTGCTTGCTGTGGAATGTGGAAGGTCAGAGTTAATAATATTAGCTGGATACTCAAACTACTCTAAGGAGAAATGGAGGTTGGACAGATTTGGGCTCTGTAAGGAACAAACCTGCCTAAGAGAGTTATAGATCTCCAAGTATTGGGTATTGGGATCCTTAGAACAAACCTTAAACTCTGAAGTAGACTAATGCATGTGACCCAATCTATGTGAACAGAACATTTCTCTCTCATGCCTTTTTCTTGCCTGATGAGTGGAATGAGAAAAAGTCTAAATGGTCCCATTCTTGGGGCCCTTCATTTCTCCATCCATGGGCTAGATGGGATCAAGTCAACCTCACAAGTATCCTGTGGACTAGAGGTGGTACAGGAAACAAATCTGATACAAGCAGGAATATTGCACGCCTGTTGGGAACTCAGTGCTGCAGTGAGTGTGTGTACACCACAAGTATTCTTTTCTTTCCATACATGCTATCTGCACTGTGTGAGCTACAAGTGTGTAAGAGAGATGGCATATGTGTGAAGGTATACAGGAGACAAGTTTTAGATGTGGTGATAGCCTTTGATCAGACAGCAAGAACATTTTCTGTACTCCTTGTTTGTTTATTTTTGGACGGAACCAAACTCTGAACTCAGGTCATTGCACTTGCTAGGCGAGCGCTTATTCCACTTAGCCATCTCGCTGGCTGCAAGAACATTTTCTGATTTTGTTTTTACAACCTAGGACCTTGCTGTATACAGCACTAATGTTGTATACAGTATGGGCTTCAGCCCATACTGAATTTCCCTAACAAACTAGAAAGGGAGGAAAATATTATTTAGAATGAAGCTTCCTTATCCATTAATATCAGCTTGCACTTTAAAACAAAAATGTGATTTGGGGAAGAGAGACAGATAGAACAGTGACAGTGGCTGGGAGTTTCCAAAAGGGACAGAACTTCCTGCATTTCTTTCAAGGTACTGGGGCCCTCTGTGTCCTTGGGAAGAAAAGTCCAAAGTATAAATTCTTCCTGTTATAAAATGCTACCACAAAGCCTGCCCCTTCACTGTCTAGTTCCCTCCTTTTCCATCCTTCAAGATGCTGGGAAAGGGAGTGAATGACTTAGTTCATGTCTTATAATGATGATTCTATCAACTTGACTTCCTTCCTGGTCTCTCAGACAGAGGCTAAGGCTTCCCCAAACAAGCAAGATTTACAAGCACATCAACAGTATGCATCTGCTCAAGATAATCCCAGAATCATTTGGATATGAAAATCCTTTAGCAATTGCTGCAAAAATTACTTTACAGTTTGCATAATACCTAGTTATATGAATACATGTTGTTATTTTTTAGCAATCTGTGTGTTTAGATGCCATCAAGCTAATTAAGAAACATGTATTTGCTCAGAACCCGTTTGGAGCGAAATTGAACAGAGAAAATAAATCCTCTCCACTAAGCTAAGTGAACTTTCCAAATCCCCACAGTTCTTAAAATTAATGCTAAGAATATACAAATTTACTTTAAAGCAATTGCTTTGTTTCTCCAATAAACATTAGCATATGAGATAAGATGTTTTTAAGTGAGGAATTTTCACTGTTTCAAATCCTAATTCCTTAAGCTCTTCATGAGCCAAGAAACACACCAAAGTGGACAAATGAAATAATGAAATAAAGAGATAGGTGAGACATAGATAGACACATACACAGTGCATATGTATGTGCTTGTACCATAATACATTTCAGTGATTAAGCTGAGTTTCATGTGCGAACATATGTAAGTTGAATGTGCATATTTTTGAAGTATAAAGTGTATCAGATCTTTTGTGTTGCTTGTATTTGATGTTTCTAGTTTGTGGAAAAGTGAAGGTTGTTACTGGTGACAGACTATCTGGATTGAAATCCTGTCTCCACCTTATGACTAAGCAGTCTGGGGCAATTCTCTTAGCATTTACCTTTGAATTTTGCCATTTGCAATCTACAGCCAATATTCATATCCACCACATGGTTTGTGCATTAAATGGAATGAAGTATATGAAGTTCATATATTGTGCCTGACTCATACACATGCTCCATAAATACAATATCAGCATTTCCAGGATAATTACCATTATTGATGACCTATGTCACACACACATTGATGGTGACACACATCCCATAATGTGCTTTGCTAAGTTGCATGTAGTTGACCATTAAGTGTGTACCTGTGCTTGTGTAGGGTGGGTTGTGTGTGTGTTTCATTTGTTGTTTTATGTATGTGCATTTTGTTCTGGTACTTTTCTCCTCTCTTTCAGTTCAAGTCTTTTTTTTTTTGTATTTAGGACAGGGTCTACAGGGTCACACTGTGTAGATCAGACTCATAGTGATCCTCCTGTTTACAGCCTCCCAAGTGCTGGGATTACAGGCCGCACCATCACATCATCACCATCTCAGTGTGCCCCAGGGGTGGGGCTGTCACGGCAGGCCCAGGGATCAAATTCCTGGGCCCTTCATCTGCTGAGCTATTTGGCCGGCCCTATAATTCAAGTCTTTCCTGGGTTGCACATACCTTTGTATTTTGTTAGAGGGATGTATATATTACATAGTATTTCATGTAGACTGCTTTATTACCCTTGTTCAGTTGCAGCACACACCCAAATTATTATATCCTGCCCAAGAGTGTGAGCAGTATAGTTTGGTGTATCTGGGTGCTCATGGTACACACCACAGATGCAGGCTTTATTTGGCCCCCATTTTTCATGGAATTAGTTATTAATATTGAAAAATTGAAAGGTTTTATAGTCATTCAGGTAATACTTTTGAAGACTAGGACCCCTAATAATATTAGCTCCAATGCTCGTAAGATAATACACAGTAGAGACTGCATGTGGCTGATCCCTTTGGGAGCAAGCATGACACTGCTTGCCACAGTCTCGTGTTCCCTGTTGTTCCCTCACTTTGACATCCCGATTCAGCTCCTGTGTCTCATTTCATTTACACTCACCGCATTCCCTGCTGACTCTGCCCATTTCAATTCCTCTCCTGGTTCCTACAGCCCTCTGAGTTTGTATTTGCTGGCTTATGCAAGAACAAGTCTTGTTGCCCTTCTGACAAGCTTACAGAGTGGGGAAGTGAGGGGAGGCCATGCAGATCCCCAAGAGAACTGTGAAATTGCCTGATTCTCTGAAATCCCAGGCCTTTTCTGAACCAGTGTAATGCATGAGAAAGTGGCTGCCAGCAGTACTGACCCGGCTGATGGAGAAGAGCAGCCCGGGCCGGTCAGAGCACACGCCGGTGAAACAGAAGCGTAGCTTCCAGTAGAAGAGGTGCTCCCAGATGAAGGTGATGAGGCTGAGGGCCATGGCCGCCGCCAGCATGTAGAACACTCCTGCCATGTTGTCGATGTCCAGCTGGCTGCTCATCACTTCGTTCTTCTCGTTGTGGCAGATGCCTGTGAGCCACAGTGTCTCCAGCTCCTCCATCTCACCTGCACGGACACAACGCCCACAGGCAGTGAGCACCACAGCGCATGCTTTGGGGCAGACACTTTGAGGTTAGAGACAGACATGTGTGATCGTATGGTTGCTGAGCTCCCTGGCCTCTGGCTACCCGCTGGTTGACTGTGTAACGATAACACCACCTGCCTAATAGCATTCGGGAGAGGATAAAATTAGATAACATAGGTGTCAGGATGGCCAAGTGGTCTAAGGCGCCAGACTCAAAATTAGATAACATATCCGGATGGCAAGTATGGCGCAGTTCTTGGAAGGATTTGCCTTTGTTGACTATTATGCTGTTTTCTTCTTGCTTTCCCCTATCCCTATAGCCCATACTCAGAACAAACCGGCAGTGAGCATGAACCAGAAGCATGTTACACAAGAAAAATTTCATGCCAGTTATCGCTTCACCATTTCTTAGCCCTGTGATCCTGGAGCCATCCTGTTGGCAAAATGGGTGGAGCAGTAGTGCATACTTCCCAGAGATGTGGTGAGGGGAGGGAAAAAAAAATATATATATATATATATAATATATATATATATAATATATATATTATATATATTTTTATATTATTTTATATATATATATATATATATATATATATATATATATATATATATATATATATATATATATATTCCTGAAGTACCAAATCACAATCTTTGGTACTACTTATTTTAATGAAGAAATCTCCTAGAATATCCCTGCCATACAGAAGTTCTCACATAAAGTACTTCATCTCTTTAGAATATCCAGAATTATTCCAAGAAGTTAACCAAGAATAGCATGCTTAGGGCACAACACTTTAGTTGAAAAATATGTCTTTGGGTCTGAATTATACTTTGCAAACTGAATAGCTTCACCTTTCAGTAGTCAATTAGAAAGGCAGGTGGATTTTTTTCAGTGAAAAAATAAAACTGTAGAAATGCTCACCATCATTTTCTCTCTTTTATGCGCATTTTAACCAGCCACTTTTTTTAGAAGAAATTCTCAGATCTAGATGGCTAGTTGTTGCATTTCACTAACTGTCCAAAAATTGCTGAATTACAGCACTTAGACAATGATTCAAGTTTTAAATTCCCTTTTAAGAATACTGATCATCAAAAATGTATGTAATATTAAATGAAAAGAATGCCTATATTGTGTATGGATATGTATTAGTGATCTTTGATGTGGGAGGCACGATAGCCCCAGAGCCTCCATTGTCTCATGGAAATAGGTTTCTCTTCCTGCAAAGCTGCCATGTCATGACTTCCTGCCGCATACTCCCCCAGCGGATCACATGAGTGCCTCTAGCCTATAAGATTGCCTTAATACACCCGTGTCATTGGTGATGCTGACTTCCTCTCCCCCTGGTATAAAAGCCGTGCTGCTTCCTTGAATAAATGAGACTTGATCAGAATCCTGTCTTGTCTCCATTTCTCACGTCTCCTGTCCTTTGTCCCCTCCTCCATTCCCCACTCCTCTCCCAGGTGACCCTCGTTGACTGACCCGCTGGACAGGACACCTTAAGATGCAGTAAAAGATATCTGGAGAAAAAGAAATGCTGCAAATGTTTTTATTGTTTCTCTTTTTAAAAGATTAATTGTGATCATTGACTTTATATTGGTGTCTTTATTTTTATGGAATTAGTACAGTTAATTTTTTGTTTGTCTTGAATGAGTTTAACATGAGAATCTAAATTGATAATGATTTTCCTTTGGCCTTTTGAATATATTATGAAATTTTCTTCTGATAGGGACTACAAAAAGTGGCTAATCTTCACCTTGTCCTTAATCTCTGTTCAATCTATATTTCCTCTTGAATTACTTTTGAGGCTCTTACTTTGTTTTTGGTATGAAATATAAGTGTGGACTTGTCTTACTTGGGCCTTGAAACCAGTGTAATTATTCAATCTGACAACTTGCAATTTAGATTCTATACAAAAATCCCATGTATTATCATTTTAAATATTAACTCTTCATCCTATCCATTGTCCCCATCATGCCTCTCTTAGCTTTTCCGTAACTCTGACAGTCAGAGGTCTTTTGACTGTCTGTATGGTGTTGCCTTTTCCACAGTGTCATAGAGCTGGAATCACATGTCTGAAGCTGAATTTTTTTTAACTGAATGACATGTGTTTGCAGATCCTCTATGTTGACATATTAAAGGATGTCTTTGTTTCTTCCAACTTTGAGCAATTACAAATACAGTTGCTATAAACATAGGCATAAAATTTTGATGGATATATTTTTCTCTCTTTTGGGTAAAAACCTAGGCCTGGGACATTTTTGCTGGGTTGTGTGAGTTTATAGTCCCCCAAGTGCTGGGATTACAGGCGCATGCCACCAAGCCCAGTCTCACACAGTGGCCATCTCAATGTGCCCTAGGGGTGGGGCCAGCACAGCACACCAGAGATTGAACTCCCTGCCCCTCTGTCCAAGCAGACCCTTGAATCTGCTGAGCTATTTGGCGGGTGCAGCATAGTGTTGGCATTTTCCCATCTTAATAGAGATGTGGTATTACTTGATTGTTTTATTAACAATTCTCAAATGAGTTGTGTTAATTATTTTGTTTTCCCTTTTTTTTAATATTCTAGACTTTCTCATTCTACTCTCTGGGTTATTAACTTTGTCTTAATATTTTATATGCCCTATTTCTTTTGGCTACAGTCGGATGATTCTCACTGATCTCTTTTTCTAGTTCATTTAGTCTTTCATTGGTAATATTTAGTTTTATGTTTTAATTAAATTAATTAATTATTTTTTTCTTGGTCTTGCTGTGTACTCCAGGATGGTCTTGAACTCACTACATATCCCAGAGTGGTCTCAAATTTTTGGCAATCCTCCTGCTTCAGCCTCCCAAGGGCTGGGATTATTGACATGCACCACCACGTCCAGGTTGTGCCTTAATTTTCATCTGTTAAGCTGAGACATTCATTTAGATTCTATACAGTTTCTACTGTTTTTTTTTAACATAACACCCTGTTATTTTATTATAATTTTTAAACTTTTATGTATGTAATCATCTGCAACCTCTAATCTTACAGATCAACCTTTGCGCTTGTCACTCTTCTGTCTGCTGTGCACCGAGCCTCATGCCGGGTTGTTCCCATGTGGCACTTAGACCTCCTGATCATGAGCCCACCTTCTGCAGACATGCTCCCCCTCTAAGCACCATGCTCCCCTAAGAACTCTGGGTTATATAAATGTTCTACAGAGGATTTTTGGGTTGCTTCTGCCATAGCTCCAGGGGCTTTCAATGTACAAGTTTTTTATGAAAAATTTTCCATGCAACTTCTGCACCATTCGAGCAGCCTACATTTGGATTCCCATCATCTTCTGTGTTTCAATTTCTCACTCAGCGCTTCAAACAGATGGCTAACCCCCTTGCATTTTCTTCACTTTGATGGACAGAAATTTTCCTAGTTTCCTTTCCACAGACTAAATGACTCACTGAAGGTCTCAGATTTGTTAATCAGAAAGAAAAAAACATACATATTTATGAGAGAAAAAAATAGGAAGCTTATCCCTCTTAACAAGTTCTTCTCACATGAAGGGTGCTGGTTTATCAGTGGTGCAGGCAAAGGTTTTGAGCAGAGGACTCTTCTTTCCATCCTTATCCAGTGCTTTCAGAGTCATAAATGTCACTGGAGACTCCGGAATATTATTTCACTGTCCACCCGATATCAGGAATTTATCCAAATCCCTCTGCTCACCAGGTGCCTCAAATGTTACGTATTTACTGCCTCGCCTTACAAAACCTCCAGGGGCACGTCTTTCAAATACAGCAGGCTATTGACTTTCCCCTCCCTTTGGAGCATGAGGACAGAAAAATGGGTCTTCTTCCTCCGACCCATCATGTCCCAGAACACCCTTTTCTTTGGTGTTGTCCTGAGAGACAGCCAAGTTTACAGGCCTGTAGCAGAAATAGTCTGGCTGTATGAAACAGCACCTCGTTCTTTTCAGGATATAGATATGAAAGAATTTTCCTATGCTATGCCCTTTGCCCAAACAACACTTCTCTTTAGCACAAGTCAATGTGATAAACCAGACCCAGATTCCAAAAGCAGAGCGAATGCATATTTCTCAAGACCAATTACAGCCTGCTCCAATCATTTTCCAGTTAAGCACTTCCTGCCTCGTGGCCCTCTTTGACTAGTATACTGAACTGCAGTTCAAATACTTTATTTCATTTTAAATTTACTCAAGTATATTGTAATCTCCTTGAGGGAGATCATGGGCCATATTTATGGTTTTGATATTTCTGATGGCCTGCAGCACATAATAAGCACTGAATCCATACTTTTTTTTTCTGTCTTTTTTTGTTTTTGTTTTTGTTTTTTCCTGATATCTCCAGGCTTAAATGGAGCAGGACTGAAAAATGCTCAGTCCTGCCGAGTGGGTTTTCCTGCCACACTAATAGAGGAAAAACAGAGCAAAGGAGACTGTGGCAGAGGGCTTAGAAGTCAGCTTGGGATGTGTGCTTGCCCACGGGTGGGCATCGAAGGCCATCTCTTATCTGGTCATCTGAACAACCAATTTGAAGAGAGCAACATGCACTCTAACAACCTTTGCTGAATGCCTATCATCTTGTTTAGTGAAATTCTGCATCATTTCTAATGTTGTTCCATTATCTTTATTCTCTTTTTAAAATAAATTTTATTGTCTTAATTTTATTGAGATAGAAGTAGCAATGAGACAGTTTCAAAACAGGTTAATAGGACAGTTATAATAATTACTACATTATACATTGTTGTCTTCATTAGTAGTTACTCATAGTACAAGATGCAGACATATCTTGTCTAAACCTTCTCAGTACAAATCTTCCTTCTCATTGAATTAAGAGAAAATAGCTGTATATCTATCCAATTATATATATATATATATATATATATATATATATATCACTACAAAATGGACCTTCATTTTTTTTTTTTTTTTGTCTTTTTGAGACAGGGTCTCACTATGTAGTTCAGGCTGGCCTTAAGCTCACTTTGTAGCTCAGGCTGGTCTTGAACTCACAACAATCCTCCTGCCTCAGCCTCCCAAGTGCTGGGATTATAGGCATGAGGCACCACACCCAGCTGGACCTTCATTTATATTCCCATTTTTTGTTTAGTTTTGTCAGAGCTCGGCATTCCATTGCCATTCAAATATTGTAGGTGCATGAACTCAGCAAAACAATCCAAAATAGTGCAGTAGTCCATAATAGTAGTGAATTATCTGTAGAACTGGCAATGTCAGAAGTTGTTGACTTAAGCCTTTTATAGTTCAGCATATTAATATGGCTTTACTTATTAATACCTCATGTTTATACTTTTCTGCTGGATAAAAACAAATTTTTCAAAAGAGGAGTAGCTCTGTAAAGGCTCATCCCACCATCAGATTTTCCCATACAAAGTGGCCACTGGCTTCTTCTGCATTACCTTGTGACCTAGGGCTGGTAAATGGGACAATTAAAATTTTCTGGGGTGGACTCATCCTTGCTGTGAAGACATGACCTAAGTGGTCTCCTGGAAGAAGATGGAATCTTGCATTGACCCAAATCTTGCTTTGAGTTTACAGCTATCTACATAATCTGCCTTTTCCTTCCTGAGAAGATTTGTCCTTATGTAGGACTCCAAACCTTCTCCTCTTCTGTTTATACTTCTAATGACAGGGAGCTCATGAACATGTGCAGATCTCCTCTGTATCCCTGGGAAGCCATACATGTTTGAGAAGGACTTCCTATATCTCTCTTCAGGGCAGATGTTGCCAGCTGCGGGTACCTCTACCAAACCTTGAGCTTTACTCAAGAAAGAGTGAGAGTCCAGTACACAGCGCAGCAGTCACATCCTGGTCCTTTTCTAATGTTGGCAGCATTGGGAGTTAGGGAGGCGAGGTTTCAAGAGTTAAGATCTAGGGAGATGTAAAATCTAACAGGAAACAAAACAGTGCAGAGAACCGAGGGAGTGCTGTGTGTGCGCCTCGGGCTTGCTTCCACTGGTTGCTTGGATGATGCTAAGGAGGCTGCTTAAAGTACACAACTTGGTACAAGCAGGATATATTCTTCAGGCTGATATGTGCAAGCCCTTGGATTGTCAGATTATCCATCCACTCCCAAGATAGAAGCTGTTCACTTCATTTTTGCAAAAAGGATAAATGAAAATTCATGAGGCATACCACCATCATATCACAAGAAAGAGTTTTAGAGGTAGAAAACACTATAATGAGCTACAAAAGAGAGCTCCCACTCTGGAAGATTTAGGGAATTATACCATATATCATATCACATATCATATATCATATGTCATATCATATTATCCACATAATCACAGAAAGGTAGTATGAAAATCAACATCTAAGTCATACAGCTTGTGTTCAATTCTTGCTTTCCACAAGTACTGTCTATCTGACTTTGGACCAGGTAAGTTATTTATCTGTTCATCCATCCATTAGCTATTTCACATTATTTTACAAACATACCCAAAAATATACTATGTTCAGGCATTATATTAGAGTTTTCAAATTTAACTCACAACCCTTATATCAGCTTAATGTGACTTGTCTAACTACTCCAGTCATGTACAGATGAGGACATGAGACAGAGAGGCTAGAGAACCTGCACATTCTTCCTGAGCTGCAATTGCGGCATCAGCCAACTAGGACTACAGAAGTTTCTAATCTCACTGTAATTTGTTAGATTTAAATAATGCAGCCTGCGTACAGTGTCTGTCATACATGAATTAATTACTCTAAGCATTTCTGGGGAGAGTATTGTCAGTGGGGGAGGGGGCAGAAATGCTGGAAGGTGGAGTGGACGACTCCCTTCTCTACTCTTCAACTCAGGCAGCTGTGGCCCCAGCAATGCATGCCCAAGGCAAGGGCTCAGGCTTCCCAGAAGACTGTGATATCCAAAGTAACCGAAACAGCTCCTCATTTGACTGAAGACTCGTCTTTAGTGCTTCCAGAGGGAGAGCAGTTCCTTTTCAGATTAGATTTCATTCTATTCTGTACGAATAGCTGAGAGCTGAGGGGATTGCTTCAGGAAAGGCTTGTCTAGCAAGCCATGCGATGTGCCTTCAGATCTCCCAAACATTTTTCCCCTGAGGTTAGTTGAGAAAAAATCATTTTGAACATGCACGCTTTGGGCTTTGTCCTGGCCTGAGAATTTGCTGAAACACAGTTGTTTAAAAAAAAAAAAAATCAGCCCCTACAAATAATTTTGCAGGCAGACATCTACATACTTTGTCTTAATTTCTGGCCAGTACACCTGACCCTAGGCGGTGTTGATAGCCAAAGAGGTGGTATATGCTTTCGAAAAGCTGGATTTGATATTCTGCTTTGTTCTGGTCAAGAAAGCCAATGTTTTTTTTTTCTTTTTTTAGCTCTCCAAGGTCTTTGTGTTTTTCTTTTCTTTACTCACATACTCATTCATTCATTCATTCATTCATGGAGTACTGATAGTTCTAAGGCATGCATATTTTCATATAGAGATTAGTAACATGTAACCTTGCCCTCTGAGGCTCAGGGTCCTGTGGAACACAAATGATATTTTCTAGTCATGATAACAAGCAATTACAGTATGATGAGAAGACTGAATTTACACAGGGCTAGAAGCAGAAAAAGACAACATACACCTGAGATCATAGAGTAGTTTGAAATTTCCAGAAAAGAAGATGGGATCAAAAGAGGGGCCTAACAGGAAGGAGCTAGAATAAAATGATTCATCTTTTGAGCTGAGGAGTTTGGAACACCCTGAGAAGAACAGCACCAGTGAATGCACAGGGAATCTCGTGGATGGGCCCAAGATTCTGCAGTGTGGCTGTTTCTTGGTGAACCCAAGGTTCTGCAGTTGCTGCCCTTGTTTCTTCAATCTTGCCCCTATGACAGGCCACTTGGTGTCTCTTCACATGTCACATAAAATGGGCTGTCACAGTTGTGGTGGGGGATGGCTCATTCTTATTGCAAATTTGAACAATGACGCTATCCTATGGAGGAAAAGCACTATCAAATTTGATCACATTAACAAAATCACTATTACAGTCCTGTTCTTATCTTGGAGGCAGGCAGAACATGCATGTTCCCAGGATTTGTGGTTCCAGGACTTGTTGTAGAACAAACCCATTTTCAAGTAACCACTGAAGTGCATTCCTTGTAAACTGTCAATATTACCACTGCCCATAATAATTTTCTTTCTATATACATGCTGCACAGTATTGGTTATAAACTTCTTAATGACTCTGTGAAGGTAAGGCTCAGAAGTCTCTGCCCTCACAAAGCTTTCTGTCAATATAAAGGGATTTGGTATGACATCATTCTCCTACCATAAGACCTTTGGTATAGAATTTGTCATAGGAGAGTACAACCATCACTTGTTTCTGTGTGATCATCAACGCGGGATAAGTTTGCTTACTGATGGGATTCTTAGACTTCTTGGTTTTCTGAGCCACAATACAGGTCTTAGAACATAGCAAGTGGTCTATAAAACCACACTAACTATAAATGACCTGAGGGTCCTCTCTCCTTCATTAGTCTGTGATCCACAGATCTGAAGCCCAACAAGAACCCTGGAGAAGAAGCCTCTATGGGCCCCAAGGAAAAATGGTCAAGAAGAGTCTCTGGAACCTAGAAGTCAAAGCTAACTCTTGGGCCATGCATGCTCCCATCAAAGATGTTAGGACTGGAGTCTGGTGGTTCCTGCAGGGAATTCAGTGCCTTCTGTTGCTGAAAGATGTCAGAATGATGCGGCTGATCCCACTGGGATTTTCTCTGAGTGTCAAGAGGGGAGCTGACTCCATTTCCATTCTCTTTTATGTCTTGCCCAGAAGTTGGGCATTTTGAGTTTCAGAAGCACAACTGAAATTGGAAACAGCAAAGCAATAATTTTCTTTGTGGAAAAACTAGGGCTCAGCTTCACATCAGGCTCGTGTTCTCAATGAGAATAGACTCAGAAACAAAGCTTTCATCCTGGAAGCGAGAATGATCTGAGGTCTACACAACAGGGCCAAGTTTTCTCTCTGCCCTGTTTCCTTGCATATGAAATAAAACTTCTGAACAAATCTGAGGATATAGTTTGTGTCATTGGAGCTGAGTAAGGTCAGCTATACCATCTAAACACTAACTTTGGGGTATTAGCTTCATTTATGGTGCACTATGGATTCAAGAACACATGAATTAAACTTGTTGTTCTAGATGTGGTGGGGCAACTATTTCTTTTTCTGTGGCAGCTCCACTCCTTAAGGTTTTTTGCAAAAGAATAGTTACCACCCCAAACCAAAGAATACACAAATGCATCTGACAGATAATATTAAAAATGAAGCCCATGGGACTAGAAATAATATTATGGAGGCTATGGCCTCTGAACCCCTGATCTCAGCAAGCCACTGGTATATTTTCTGAAGAGGAGAAATACCTTAGATGGTAGTGGTGATGGAGGAACAAGATTCAGGACACAAGTAGACTGAATTGGAAAATAAATATTCCTTATTCAAATGTCAGAATATTCCATTTCTGTATAATGCTGAGAAGTCACAAAACTAAAATAAAAATAGGGCTAGGCTTAAATGTATCTAGCTAGATGCAGAGACAAGCTGTCCTTAGCATAAATGTTCCTTCACCACCACCTTCCAACCGAGGTTTCTGCTCGCTGGATGAAGCTTCATTGCTGCTTGTTGCCATCCTGGCTGGAATCATAGGCCATAAGACCAACAGCACACATTGGAATTACAGCACTCAATGCTCACAGATTCCAAATCTGTAGCTCCTGGAGAAGACAAATGAAAAGGGGAGGAGAGGACTGGACTACTCCAGCAAACAATGCACATGGTCAGTGGGAGAGAAAGAATTCTCTGAACTTGCGGGAAGTCAATGAAATCTTGTGTAAACAAGAACATTTGGAGTCAGTTTAGCCAATATGCCTTTCACAGATATAGAGGATCAGGCTCACATGACTTAAAAGCCAGATAGGGCCGGGGAGATGGCTCAGTAGAGTAAGTGCTTCCCTGGCAAGCACAAGGGCATGAGTTCAATCCCCAGTTCCGAAAAAAAAAAAAAAAAAGAACCAGATAAATGTCAGAACATTAATGAATTAACAGTAACTTTCTGACATGCACTTTTTCTTAATTAATTATCCTGCAAATCCTATGACTCATAAATGCGTGAGGACTTTTTCATATCACAACAGGGTCCTCATGCTTTAAATGATTGCAGATATAAGGAAAAAAATCATGATAGCAATAATCTCATACCCAATGCCAAGACATATTTCCTTTTTTCCTGCAAATAGAATGACCTCACTGCTTTTTAATTCCTTTTTTTTATTGAAGTTTTGAAAACAAACTCCCAGAGAATATAAAATCCATAAGCAAAATAGATCACTTTCATTTTATCTGTATTCCTCACTGCCTAGGACAGGACAGAGATTTTAATGGATACAAGAATTGGAAAAAAAAAAAAAAAGGAGAGAAGAAAGGAAAGAAAAAAGAGAGGGATAGAATACAAGGGGACAGAAAGAGAGGGAAACATCTTCATTGAGAGGATTCTGCAACTGTTTGTCAGTGTCATCTATCAGTCAAAGAGAAGGGACACTTTCTGTTTCCCTTTCTTTTTAAACAAAAGAAGGTGAATAGTAGGAAAATGTAAGAATTGCTATGCTAATCCAAAAATAGATTTAAGGTAAAGATTATTTTAAAAGCGAAGAGTTATATTTTACATTGATTGAGGTTAAAAAAATTTTTTTTAATCTTTTTATTTATTTTATACAGGGTCTTGCTACACAGCTCAGACTTGTAGTGAGACAGCTATCTCAGCTTCCCCAGTGCTGGGATTATACGCATGTATCATCATGCCCAGTTTCGGTTGCCTGCATGGCATGCAGTACCAGGAACAGGTGCTTAGGCCACTGAGCTATCTCCCCAGCCCCAAGGCTAAAAATTTTGATGATGTATTTTTGTTTGTTTGTTTGTTTTTTGGCCGAACCAGGGATTGAACTCATGCTCTTGCGCTTTCCAGGGAAGCACTTATTCCACTGAGCCATCTCCCTGGCCCCATTGATGATGCATTTTGCACAAAGAAATACATTTGTTTGTTTATATTTGCTTGCTTGTGTTATTACCTGATTAAGACAAAATTGTCAAAAGCAATTGAACAAAAACATAGTGAGAGCAGGTGAGATAGCTCAGTTGACTAAGTGTTTGATTAGGCAAGCACAGGGACTGGGGCTCGAATCCCAGGATCATATCCCATGCCAGTTCCTCCCCCAGGTGCACTGAGAAGACCACTGAGACCAGGTATGGTGGTGTGTGCCTGTAATCCCAGTGCTTGGGAGGCTGAGAACAGGAGGATCGCTATGAGTCTGAGCTGCGTAGTGAGATCCTGTACCATATAAAAAAACAAAAATAAAAACTGTAGTGAAAGATTTTTACAGAAGGATTATGGTGAGCATAAACAACCTTTAAAGTAAAAAAGAAATAAAATCCATGTACAAAATTCAGGAGTAAAGATAAGTAGAAAATGCATAAAGGCATCTATGTGGAGATAGGCAAACAATGCAAATCCTAGGGCTTCATTCTACTAATGACACATTAAAGGTCAGATTATATGAACCAAGGTCACAAGTCTGTGTTTAAACAAGGGAATAAATTTAGATCTTCAAATTGTTGGCTGTGATCATATGACAGTATCTGACCCCACAGCTCTGATGAACAAACCTAGAATTCACTTATACAAAATGTGCTTTAACTCTGATATATGAAGCTGAGAAAGCATATTACACAGTGAATTGGAGGAATTCCACTGCTGGTAGATGTGTAAACTGGTGGATATATCCACTAACGCTGAATATATGCACTTGACAACCTATCAACTTCACCCTAAGGTATATCCCCCAAGCAGTAAATCCTAGTACAGAAAATATGTACTAGGATGACAAGGTAGATTAAAAAAAAAAAACCACAAAGTTTGAAAATACTCATTAATATCAAAATGGTTAAATACATTGTGGCACATTTGTACAATGACTACCACGCCACAGTGAAAAATAATGAGCTATATTTATAGGTACGCTTTACTAATGGCATAAATATGTAAGTGAATATATGTTTTATTATCCTAACATTTCCTTGAAGTTTACAAGGAGATAAAACCAATGTATGGTCACAGAGGGCAGAATGATTGTTACTTTAGGTGAAATTACTGGCTGGTAGAGGGTATGACAGAGCTTTTTGGGCTCATGTTCTCTATCTTAAGATATATTAAGGTATAATCTGGGTGGTAGTTGTGCAGTTTGTACAAAAACTAACCAGGCATTGTGGTGTGTGTGTAATAAATGTGTGTTGTAGATCACAATGACAAAAAAGAAAGAAAAGAGATCAGGTGTCAATATGAGATGTCCTTTTATTTGGAAGTGAAGAAGTGATAATAAAGAAAGTAAAAAAGGAAACCCAGACTTTCTAAATCAGAGAGAAAAAAAAATCCTTTTAAAAAAATATGTAAGATTTCTTTACAAAGAGAGAAAATGCTTTCAAGAATAAAAGAGGAACTGTGTTTAGTTAAATTCTTCCACATTGTTAAAATTGTCTCAAAGGAACCTGTTTCACTTTTATCATTTAAACCACAGATCAGAAATCTTTTTCTATGAAAGGCCAATTAAATATGCTGAGCTTTATGACCATGTAATCCCCATCACAAGCAGTCCTCTCAGTGGCAGCAGCCCAGAAACAGCCGAAGCCAAGCAGCACATGACCCGCACGGCTGAGCTCCGATGAAACCCACTTCCACTAATGGGCAAGGGGCAGGGTGGGTCACAGTGTACAGAGCTCTGATTAAGCAATCAAACAATAATCTCCTTAAAAGTTATGAATGAACAAGAGCATTCCCCCACTGATGCAGATCCTCAACAATGTTGGCATCCACAGACGCAGTACTTAGATTTTGATGGGTCCTGACCGATGCTATTCTCATACATTACATCATTCAATCTGGTGTCCTTATAATCCACAATTTAAGGGAAAAGTTAAAAAAGTTTGTGAAGTTTCCTAAAATCATAGCGCTAAGGAACAGCAACTTTCACATTTAACCTTAAAGACTCTATATCCTTGTTGCTACATTAATGATGTTTTTCTGTGACACTACAACCAAAGCTTTAATAAAAACAAAGTATATAAAATAACCCTACATTTCATATATAAAAATAAACTGCCAAAGTGAGCAATACGACAGTGGAATGTGTACATTTATTACAGGAAAAGACACATTCCTCTTGATTCCCCCAAAAATACTCCCTCTGAGTTCAAACACACTTATTCCCCCATTCTGGCCACTTTCTGAGGCAGTTCTGGAATGCCTCTTTCATGAGTGTCTTTATTAGTCATGATGAAAAGTAAGGTGCCTCTGCCATATAAGGCAGGCATGTGAACACAGGACAGTGTCTTCGTCCAGCTTACTGCCCAGTTCTGGCACTGTGCAGCTCTTAGCTTTTGGTCAGCCAAAATAACCACAAAATATTGCCAATCCAGCCAGGACCTGAAGGCAGCCACAGGAGCACAACTGAACACACTGATAAAAGAGCCCTTCTAGAACTGCTTTCGGAGGTAGCGAGAACAACGGTTTAACTATGTTTAGCCATCGCTTTTCAGTCTTTTGGCTAAGTTCGAGTGTAGTATATCCAAAGAGAGGGGGAGTTTTTGGAGGATTAATAATAATGTTCATTGTACTGAAGCTTTTTAAAAATTTGAACACATACCATATTTTTCAATTGCACCTTGTATTTGAAAGAATTTGAATTGAAATAGCATTGAGATAACACATCATATTTTCTAAAATAGCAAAAGGAACTATAATACATAATACTGCAAGATTGTTATAAAAGTGGTAAAAAGATACATTATTATTAGTCCTTTAGAAGGGAGCCATTTTTGGACATTTATACGACACTATCTATGGAGACTCGTGTAGATCTTTTTTGGCCATTGACCCTTCAAATTCTACATCTAAGGATTTGTTGCAAACAGATAATTCCAGAGAATACATGCACATAATTGGCACAAAGGTTTTCAACCACAAAAGACCAAAACCTTAAGCATAGAAAAATAATGTGATGATTTCTGATTTAGTAACAATGACATATTATGTAAAATTAAAATATGAGTAGCAGATTGTATAGCAGCATAAAATATCAGATAATAAGTGAAAATAGATATAAAAGTATATAGAACCCACAACTATAATTGTTTAAAGAAATATATTCTCAATTAAGACCAGGAACTGATCCATAAGTTGAAAACAATTATGCAAAGGTAGTAGACCAGGATAATTTTCCATATATATAAAATATGCAATCCCATGGAAATGTCTTTTATATGTATGCGTAACTGCATAGATGGTCATCTATCCATATGTAAGTATGAGGCATGATTAAAAATGTGAACGTTTAAATTTCTAAAAATGTATTAACAGTGAAAGACACATCACAATTAGTCTTCCTTAAATGCCCCCCCATTTGAGCATTTATAGCCATCACTCTTGCCAATTTCTGGAGCAGTTCTGGGAGTCCTCCTTCATGAGTTTCTTCAGTCCTCCTTGCTGTTCTGGATCCATCAACCAACCTGTCTACCTCTCATGGTCATTTTGAATTTCGGGAAAAGCCAAACATTGCACAGCATCAAATCCCATGGCTGGGTGGATGAGATCAC
>PVKA01000210.1:91584-124799 GCA_004027165.1 Ctenomys sociabilis
TTTTTTTTTTTTTTTTTTTTTTTTTTTTTTTTTTTTTTTTTTTTTTTTTTTTTTTTTTTTGTCTTTTTTGAGGCAGGGTCTCACTTCAGAAAGTGGTGAGAGTACCAGAATAAGTGTGCTTTGAAGCAAGGGGAAGTATTTTAATGGGGGTTAATGGCAACTTGTCTTTTATTATAATAATTTTTTTTCAAATTTAAGCATTTGGCATTTATTTTGATCACCCCTCTTACATACTTCCTCTCCAAATTAAAGTTTTAAACATTGTTAACTGAATGGGACTTGGGTCCCCTGCTTACCCAGCCTGTGAATCTTGCACAGAGCTTTGCCATCTTGCTTCGACTTCTGAGCAAGCCATTCATTAAGTCTTATTTCCTCTCTGATGCTTCTTGTGACACTTGACTTTGTCTGGTTTAAGTGACTCTCTGCTTGTCAGGCTCAGATTTGGCACCACTGACCTTATTTGAATCCTGGTGTCAGACTGATAATAAACCATGCAGCTCTGTGTCTCGATAGGCCTATTGGGAAATTCGCTGGGCACTTACGCAGATGAAAACCCTCAGCGCTTTCACAGTGAGGGAAAGTTAATGACTCTCCTGCATATTTATGGATTTTATCTGTTTCTTAAGTAAGTACTGTTCCATTATTATGCCAAATATGTCTCTGGTTAAAATTAGGAGGGAGATAAACAAGTCTAATTTTTATGGTACCATCTGGTCACAGGCCAATGAAGAAGCAGTTAAGCCCTTTATTGCTAATCTATGCTTAGGACTGACACATTTCTTTGAAAAGACTGCGCTTCTGAATGAATAGTCTTCCCTGCACATCATTTTTAGGTTGCAAGAAGGTCAAAGTGACTTAGTTGCTGGGGCATTAAAATGGCCATTCATCATCAGTCTCTGAATATCACCAGAGCTGCTGTTTTTGTGTATAAATGAGGCCCGTGTGCAAGCAAAAATCATGCACAAGCAGCAGAAGCAGTAATGAAATCCATCTAAACATTCGCACTCACTCAACCATCGCCAGTAATGACCTTCAGTCATGATCATCAAGTGTCTTTAAGTGAGGCCATATTTCCATGGGTTTGGAGGCAGGAGGACCGTGGCACCCACACCTACTTTTGAATTCAATTAAATTAATAGCAGCACTGGCTCAGATCCTGCCCAAAGGATGTAGAGCTTTCAGTAGTGCCTGCTTTATTTTTAAAACTAGTATTATAGTCAATAAATGAAAGTAAATCTTTGGAAGTAGTAAAGACTTTTATGTCTATTATGAATGAAGAGGCTGAAGATTAAAGCCTATGTAACTACTTTGGCTATATATGCTCTCCCCTCCATAGCCCCCGCTCCTCATGTGGCCGCAGTGTGGGAACCCTCAGAAGCTCTGCACCGTGTGTCCCCAGCTTTCCACTTCCACCCAGGTTTCTCTGGGATTCATGTAGAACCCTTAGAGAAAAGAGGATGAATAAAATGCAACTCAAAGATCCAACCCCAGTGGAGTGATTTGTTGGCCAATGACATTTGCATCTGGCATTTGTTCAGAGCAAGATGTTTTTAAGTACTAACTACTATTTTTCTGAAGAGTGATTCTTAAATTGGCTTGTGCACTACATGCATCCAGAGGCCACATAAAAATATTCTAGAAGAGTAAAAATGAAGTATCTGTATTTTCAACAAGTACCTCAAGTGATTCTATTGGACATAAAAATGTAGGTAAGAGCAGCAGTGCAGAAATATTTAATCATTTTTAGATCCTACCACCTGGAGTTTTGAAATTGATGTTATTTTTTGTTGAATGAACAGCTAGAAGAAAGAATAAGTGGGCAAATAAATGAGGGGGCCATTGTTGATGACACCTATTCCTTGCTAATTAGAGTAGAGGGTTTGGTTTATGGAGTAGCCTCATTCATCCCAAACTGTGATTTCTGCCCTTGAAGTCTCAATTTGATTAAAACACAGTTAGCAAGGAATACTAATATTTTGCAGTGTTGGAGATCATGTGGCTCTGAGATGCTCTGTGGGAAACAAGCAATTCCAGCAACCAAGCCAAAGCTTTGTGAACCTGGACAGGGAGCTCTACCTGCTGGCATTGGTACTGCGGCCAAACATCAGACTTCTCATGATTACACTCTGTCCTTGCTTCAGCTCTTGCTTCTTGATCCTGATTTTTCCCCAGACTGCCAGGGTTGAATGATTTCAAAAATGAGCCTGGGTTTATTTTCACAGTGCTGTAGTCTGACAGATAGACAAGTCTACTTTGCCACAAAAAAAACAAGAAAGACAAAGTACTGGCCAGTTCGTCTCCCACTCTCAACCTTTGACCAAGTTATTGTCTGCCAGTGATCCTGTGCCTTCAGTAAAAGAAGGAACCCTAAATCTGGAGTCTCACCAGGCTGTGTTTCAAGAATAGCTATACCCTTTCTAGCAGAGAAAAGTGCCTGTGAATATTAGAGCAGCTACAGAAGATGCAGCATTGCATCGTAGTAGAACCAGAGCTCTTGGTCTTTTTGCACAGGCACCAGCCCCAGATCTGCCATTCATGGTTGGATGATCACAGGTACCTTTCTTAACTTATCTATCACTGTGTTTCCTCATCTATAAGCTCCTAATTCCTGCCCCTTAGTCATTTTGAGGGCTAAACCAAATTAATACATAAAGATTTACATGATTAATGTAACACATAGTTATCCCTCCATAACCATTACCTTTTTTTTTTGTCTTTTTGAGACAGGGTCTCACTTTGCAGTTCAGGTTGGCCTTGAGCTCACTTTGCAGCCCAGGCAGGTCTTAAACTCACAAGAATCCTCCTGCCTCTGCCTTCCAAGCGCTGGAATTACAGTCATGAATGACCACATCTGGTCACAAACTAGAGTTTTTGTAGCAGGAATCAAGCTTAGGGCCTCATCACTTTAATTTTCAGAAGTGGAAACTGAGACGTGAAGAGGCTCGGTTATCCAGAGTGCAAGTAGTGTCTGAGCCGAAAGCTCTTGGTTTCAGTCCTACCTCACTAATCTGTTTTTTTTTTTAAAAAAAAGCAAACATTTACTTGAGAGAAAGGATAGCAGTAATTGATACAATGTTAGAAGCAGTACACTTTTAGAAGACCAGAATGACAGGCATTCCAAGCATGGCCCTAGTATTATACATTGCTATCCTTGGGGCAGGTGCTTAGTTCACAGGTTTCAGCATGTATAGTTAGTCAGGGTGAGAATCCTACCAATTAACTGCCAATTTCAAAAACCGGACAGAGATTCTCAGGATCATTGCCTTAACTATCTTGTGTATATAAATGTACAGTTTTGACCCTGCTACCTCACTAATCTGTGTAGTGTTGTTACTCTTTTCAAGTGTATTAAAGATTCCTTCACATGGAAAAAAAAAAAAGCTTAGGGCCCCATGCTTGCAAGGCAAGTGCTATACCACTGAGCTATATCCCAGGTTATTATTTATGATAAATATTCATAAAATAGTAAGGGCAAGAGAAGCTGGTGAGCTATTTTCATTTGGAGCAATGGAAATAACCCTTCACAGGGGATTCTCTGATTCTCTGCACTTCCTCTCAACACAAATCCAACTCCATTTTCATTTTGCATTTATTTCTTTAAATGGGCTAGGGCTGGTGCTTACAACAGGGTTGTTCTGAGACATTTGAGGACATAGGGACCCATGTTAAGAATAGCTGCTGATAGGGGAAGCCAGTGAAAAGCAGAAGAGATTTCTCCGAGGCTGGGGTGAACCAGTTAGTGGCCTGTGGTTTGCACAACCACCCTGGAGCCAGGATATGGGATTGGACAGCTTAGCCTCCTTTTTTATCTGCAACATAGTTCATTGCTTAATGGAACAAATCCATCCTGTTCTGTGGATGGCAAGTGAATGTGTCTAAACTGGTCACTTAGCAAACACCTCTCTCTAATCACTTCTCCCTGCTCCTTCCTTTCTTTAACTCATCTTTTCATGGCTTTCTCCTTTTTTTCCTATCTCTTCTTTTCCCACTCTTTCCTTTTTGACATTGTTTTCTGCTTCATTGTTCTCTGTCACTTTCTCTCTCCTTTTTTATTCTGTTTTCTCCTTATACACCTTTGTTTCTCCTTCCCTCTGCCTCCTACTCATCCCTTCTTTTTCTTCCATTGCTTATCATAATTCTCTTCCTTTCGGAGAACTGTGAGACATACAATTTTCAGTTGTCTCTGCCCCTTTCACATTCCTTCAGATAGCCTACAACATGAATCATCAATGTTTTCTCTAGAATGTGCTGAACAGTAAACATTTCTATTGCAGCTGTTAAGCATAGCACTTACATTGTGAATAAGCCTTAGATAACCTCTAAATGAATGGATGTACCTCCATTTCAATAACAATATATTTGCAACAACAGTGAGTGGCTGGAATTGGCTGTGGGTGTTTCCTAATCCTAAGAAAAACATTCTCTTGTCCACCACCAAGAGAATGAAGCACAAATTTTAGCTTTGTTCCTAATTGTTGAGACACATGTACAGTTTCTGGCCACTCTCTCCTAGGCTCTGGATGGAGAATACTAATTTCTACAACCCCGAGACTAACCTTGAATTTATGGAATTTTAGAGACACCTTGAGTTCTGAAACACAGATGAGAATTATATGGAAGCACTGGGATCCTATGCTAAAGTCAGAGAATTTAGAAAACAAGGGTTGATAAGATGCATACAATACATACATGTATATATGCTCACATATTGGGGAGACAGAGAGAAAGAAAAAGACTGAGACAGACAGAGACACAGAGAAGTGTTTAAATTGCCAGGGCCTACAGGAGGAAACAGCAGAGAACACAGCACAAGTATGACTCAGGTTGGCAGAAAACACGCCTGTTGACCTCACTCCCCTCCCAGTTGTGAGGATTTAGAATCCTCTCTTTATGCTAATGACATTGCAAAGAAGAAAACCATATGTTAATAAAGTAAGACAAGATTTAGCTTCAATTCACAAACTTCTCCTTGGGGAAGGGATTTGGGTCTGATCTTGGGCAACATCTGCATGGTAGCCACAGTGAGATGGTGTGAACAGGACCGGTTATCAAAACATATATGGCTGTAAGTGTAGCTCAGTAGCAGAGCACAGACACACACATACATACATACACACACACACACACACACACACACACACACACGTACATATATTGGAGAACATCTAGAGGAGGGAACATGCCTACTGCCCCCAGTGAAGTCTTGACTGAGATGGGCTGGCCAAGTGTCCCTGACCACACTGCCAATTTAATACAAAAAGGAAAGAAAAGAGACAGAGACAGTGGATCAGAGCTTATTCTACTGCCAGTGTTACAAATGGGTTGGGCTTATAATCACCATAGTTACAGATAATCTAACTGTCAACCTTGTCTCTTCTTCCTCTTTAGGAGTACGACAACGGATCATCCCATACTTTTTCCTTCTGTTTTGTTTTTAATACATCACTGGTCTAGGAGGTAGGAAACATGGGTTTTAGCCTCTGCCTGCCACTCCTGCACTGTACAGCCTACCCAACCTCCATGGGCTTCAATTTCCCTATGATTGGACTTTGCAATACCTTATGATTCACTCAAGTTCTAAATGCTAAAGGATATATCATCTTTCTGGCTATACCCATCACAGAAGATTGTGTTTAAAAGATTAGGTAAAATAGGAACACTTGGCTACAACAGTATATAGATTAGATAAAGGAATAATTTGTCTTTGTCTTAAGAGTGAATAGAGGGGCTCAGATGATGGTCAGATTTGACAATGGCAAGTGATGACCTCTTTGTATCTCCTCTCTTCAGGCGTCTAGTGTCCTTCAGGAAATAATACTTGTTAGATCTCCCCCCCCCAAGGTCTCATGCAGTCGTGGGGGGGGGGCTAGAAGTGAATGGATCTAGAGTGGCTGATGCTGGGATTTATTCACAGTGTAATGCTGGATCAAGGGCACAGAATGAAGGATCTAAGTGCACCTTTCCTAGGAAGGCTAGGTAAGACCTAAGGGATAGAAAGATCTGTGGTAGTTCCTTATTGCTTAGCTACCTTCTGCCTGCCATGGACCATTCCTACTCTGCGATGTCTGTCTGTCATGCCAGCCTACTGTGAAGCCAATTGATGATGGACTGAAAACTCTACAAACTCTGAGCTAAATAAACCTTTCCTCTTTAACATTAGGCATCAGGTATTTTGTCCCAGCAATGAAAGAAAAGTATCTAAGACAAACATTCTTAGAAGATATGCAATCATTAAAACAAGTCCTGGAAACATGCTTCAATCCAGTACAGTAAATCAAATCATTCATTTATTCAAGGAACGATTTGGGGCTCCTGCTACATGCCTGTGTCTGCTTTGAATCTTGGATGAAGGGAAGAGCAGGGAACAAAAGAATGGCCATGAATAGCATCTGCCCTCAAGAGACACAACTCAGTGCACATTAGTGAGCCACAGGAAGTGGAGAGGCGCAACAGGGAAAGGCATCCAAAGCACGCTTGGGATCAGGCTGGTTTCTCTGCGATCATTCCACATTTTAATGTGGATGTCCATGGTTATAAACCTCCACCTCAGAACCACATTGGCTACATCCCAATGGTTTGGAAATGTTGCCTTTCTATTTTCATTTATCTCAAGGGACCCTTTGAAAATTTCCACTTTAATTTTTTTTCGCTGACCCATCAATTGGGCTATTTCCTTTATGTTTATTTTTAGATTTAATCTCCAAACAAATCTAATTTAAAGATGAGGAAACTAAGACTCAGAGAATACCACTTTAAAAACTGTGTAGCCTTTGGCTTACCAATTTTATTTCTCTTGCTATGCTAAATGCTACAAGAAGGCTATAAGGTTGGAGCTCTGAGAGATTGTTAGAAGGGTACCATCCTTAGGCAATTTAAAGGGAGTCCTCCTGAAGAATCCTAAAGAAGGAATGATGGATTGGATTCAAATCAGAAAATAGAGTCAGAACAAAAGGATAAAATGGACTCTTTTTTAAAAACAGTTATAAAGGCCAGGGAGATCACTCAGTAGAATAAGCGCTTGCCTGGCAAGTGCAAGGTCCTGAATTCAATCCCCGGTAGCACAAAAATAAATAAATAAGGATTGCAATATGATTCTGTGCTTACCTGAAAAAGTCAAATATTTTTGGGAGAGGCATTTAGGAATTTTTCAACTTACACCCCATACCATTTCTAGGCCAGCTTTAAGATGACAGCCTACAAAGACCTCTCAGATATGCTGCCTTTGAAAAGAGGCATGTGCAGTCACTACAAAATATGCTACAGGAGTGTTCAGCTCTCCCCAAAATTCAGACAGCAGCGGGCAGATAATCAAACTGTGAAGTTGGAGAAGGGCAATGCTGAGAATATTAGCAACACATCCAGGGTCCCAGAGCAATTTATGAAAACCCTAATTAGATAAACAAAGAACTTCTGCAATCACAAACACTCTATACTCCAGCTGGCAGCATGGGGTCCCTGGCTGTCAAAAGCCATCCTGTATGCTTCAGTGGAATAGCAGTGAGCAAAAAAGGAATCAGGATGCTCAGCACTAACCCACTCAGAGGTAGAGACTGGGCTTCAGCGAGACTCCACTCCCACACCTTCCCCTACTCAGGAATCTGTGAGCATCATTATCCTGGGTTAGCACTTTCCAAAGCTCTGGAATCAATTGCAACAAGGCTCTTTATTAACAGACAGTGAAGCTTCTAGGCCCTCCAACCCATTAACAATTCAGATGAATCTTTAAAACATTTGCTGGCCATGCTGAATTACAAAAGAGACAGAGGGAACCAAGTATACCCATCTAACTGAAATGATACATGTATATTTTTCAAATGTCTCATATATATTATTGGTAATGATTATAATGCCACATATGATACAATTGGGGTCATTAGCTAATGTTACAACTATGGTATCAGACAAATTAATTGATTTGGTCACCTTATTTTAGTACAAGATATGTATCAAATTTTTATTTATTTTGTTTTTTAATGTATTTAGTTAGGGTCTACAGGGTCTCACTACATAGATCAGACTCCTAGTGATCCTCCTGTTTTCAGCCTCTCAAGTGATGGGATTACAGATTCACGCCACCATACCCAGTCTTAATCACCATCTCAGTGTGCCCTGGGGCGAAGCTGGCACAGTACACTGGGGATCGAATCCCGGCCACTGCGCTCTGCCTAAGAAGGCACTTTAGTCCTCTGAGGTATGCCCTTGTGTCACATATTTAAATATTTTACAAATATTTTAATTACATATTATTTATATAATATGCTCCGTTACATAAATGTAACGGAGCATATTATATAAATAATTTATAAAATATATGGGTGCTATGTTAACATATTCAATCTCACTTATCCAATAAGCTCAGACTAGATACTAGAGATAAGTAACATATTTCTGAGTTTAAAACTAAGTGTACAGCTATGAAAATTGAACAAGGTATAAAGATAAAGAAAGATTAAATTATTTTCCATGCTAAAAACAAACAGTACTAATAGATAACACAGCCAGCATAACTTAATGGAAAGGTGAAACTGGAATCAGATGGACTTGATTACAGTTTTACATCTTAAAGTTCTATAGAAGGTGCTGTCCACAGTCCAGCAACACCACCTATGAGCTTGTAAAAAATGCACAACCTCAAGCACCACTCCAGATTCACTGTTTCAAAAATCTTTGCTTTCATCAAGATCCTTGTAGACAGTCAGTGGGAACCATGCAGCTCTTCTTCACTTAACCAACTTTGGCCTCATTTTCCTACTGTGAAAAGAAATAATACCCACTCCACATTGTTAAATGAAAAGTTACTCAGCTATCATATTGGATATACTTGGCATGGTACTAGTTCATACAGTAGGGGCTCAACAATATTTTTCTTATTTTTTTCTCAGCATCACTTGCTTCTGAATAACGTCATTATGCAGTCTCAATCCCTTGATGTCTTTTTGCTGACTAGTAAGTACAAGAAAGGTTTTGACTTCTGCGACCTACCTACTGCCCCTTCAGACTTCAGAACCATATTTTACAAATCACGAAGTCCATGAGTTGGAAGGAACCTAAGAAACCCTTGTTCACTACCACTTTGAAGCCAGAAATACCTGTCTCTAGGTCACAGATTCACATAGTCTTTGTGCTCTCACTGGTGACACATTCTAGGTGTCAGGGTGATATCAAGTACTCAATAGAGGTTTGCCAGACACTGGATGAGTGAATCCCGAGGGCTTCCATTACTGCTGGTCCATGCTGTTCTTTGTCTAAGTAGGACGACACATGGTCTTTGCAACTCATTCTGCCTATTCATTTCCCTTTAATATAAGCTTTCACATCTTCATATATCCACTTGACCACCCTCTTAACTACCCAAGATACCTGAGTAAAGATGAATACATACATATATATATATATATATATATATATATATATATATATATATATGTATTCATATATATATATGAATTCATATCTATGAATGATTACAGAGGTGTTTCTATTTTTTTTTTTTTTTGTCTTTTTGAGGCAGGGTCTCACTATGCAGTTCAGGCTGGCCTTAAGCTCACTTTGTAGCTCAGGCTGGTCTCGAACTCACAACAATCCTCCTGCCTCAGCCTCCCGAGTGCTGGGATTACAGGCCTGCGCCACCACGCCCGGCTTCTATTTTAAGGTTTAATATTTTAAGTTTGTGCACTGTCAACCAGCTGTATTGTAAGCCTTTTGAAGGAAAGAAGAAAAAGTTTCTGACAACCCTTTCTTAAACCTAGAAAGGTGTCTGTTTCCAAAAAGACATTGGGTATTAGTGCTGATAAAGGCTAAAAAGCACCTGTGAGAGCTGTTTCCATGCTACTGAGAGCCAACGAGCCCATGGTATCCTTCAGCACTTAGGAAAGGACACAATCAGACAGGAAGAGGAAGGCCAGGTCATTTGCAGATTCTGTGCAGTCCTCAAAGCAGATCAGTAGCCCTTCCTGCTAGGGAAATGCCTGGCAGCCTTTCCATGAGAGGTTCCTCCAGGGGCTGGGGAGATAGCTCAGTGGTCAAAGTGTCTGCCTGGCAAGCACAAGGACCCAAGTTCAGTCCCTGGTACCACATGCTATGCCACCGTGCTGAAATTGGGCATAGTGGCCCATTCCTGTAATCCCAGTGTTGGGGAGGCTGAAACAGGAGGATCACATATGTCCAAACTGTGTAGTGAGATCCTGTACCAAATAAATACATAATTTTGAAAAAATTAAGAAAAGAGATTCCTCCAATAACCAAATACTCCACTCAACGGTTATATTTACACAGCTCATTAGGAATTTTTTTAAAAATACTTTTGACAGTCATTAGACGCATAATCGTCCACTGAAACTACTCTATAACAAGAGATAAACACTCCATTCTAAAGGATGAATAATAATTAGGTACTGCTTGGCACTGTGCTCTTTACAGGTCTAATTTTAGAGCATAATTAATCCTGCTGAAGCTGCATAAGATAAGTGAAATATTTATGCAGCTGTGTTAATTCATGTATTTACTCCTAGAGAGACATTCAGAATTGGACATGGCTTTCCGGGAAGATTATCTGAAGATGCCCCCCCTGGAGGAAGGTCATTTTCTCCCCTATGCCTTTGCTTCCAGATGGCCTCTAAAGATGAGGCTGAACAAAGATAGATTTCCCAATGTTGACAGTATGGCCAGGAAAGCAATGACCCAGGATAAAAATAAAAAAAATAAAAAACATATATTTGTAAGAACCAGATGTTCTGCAAGTAAGCACCTACAGGATGCTTCTCAGCGCCACAAACTCTGTTTCCATGACACAGATTG
The DNA here is from genome assembly GCA_004027165.1 of Ctenomys sociabilis. Lineage (NCBI taxonomy): Eukaryota > Metazoa > Chordata > Mammalia > Rodentia > Ctenomyidae > Ctenomys > Ctenomys sociabilis. Next base: position 102,382 of record PVKA01000210.1, read on the forward strand.
CCTACAGTGCAACATTAAGGATCTGTGCTAGATACAAAAGTGGTGCACAGATAATGGTGGTGTTAATGGGGGTACAAGGGTGATGGAGAGGAAGAGGGAGACATTGGATATGATGGAGGTGACGGCAGTGGTGCTGGCGATGATAGCGAGGTCGTGGAGTTGGCAATTATGACGGTAACAATGCCTCTCAGAGAGGGTGGTGACGATGGCAATAGAGATGACGAAGGTGGCAGCCGATGTGTGTTGATCTATTTTTATGTCGAAGGTGTTGTGCTGTACTAAAATTTTTGCGTGAAAGTTTTCCCATTTCATCCTCATGCCAACCTTATCAGGCAAATATGCCTGAACCCCTTCACGGATAAGGATACTGAGACTGAAGAAGATAGATCATCCTTTTCATATCTGTATTTATAAAAGGACAAATGCAGATTTCGTTCAGATATGTACTAACTTGCATCTTCCTAAAGAGATCATAAATTTATAGTACTATATCTAACTAGTAAAGTCGGATAGATAGCTTAGAAAAATAAATGAAACTGATTTTGCCTAATTAATGCCCTGTCAGAATGAGGTCCATTAAATAAAGACCTTTCCATTTAACAATGAGGGCATTTATAAGGTCCCTGAGCTTATAAAGATTAAAGAATTCTTGTAATGCACCCAGTGTAACAATTGATGTCTCCTGAAATATTTTATCATTTCATAATAGATGTCACAAGAGAAACAAGAAAGATGGATAGGGCTAGAGTTAGGACTCAGTCTTTTGACACATACCTATCACATTTAAAAGTTTCCTGTCAAATCAAATACATCCTAACACCAACCATTAATATTTACCTATATGCTCAGAGTTCTATGATATTTATTGCTTGGAATTAGACTCCTTACACTGAGTAGTTCACCACGTGTACAGGAACTTGGGCAACCCTGGCAGTAGATGGAATAATTGGCCTTAATTCTTCAGTTTTCAAACTCCTTCCAAAACTCCACATCTCTACCCATAAAGGAATACATTTCCAGTCTTCTGACATCGGGCTTGGACTTGCTTTGGTTGTGAGGTTATTAGCAGACAAAAACATAATGAAGCAGAGACTTGAAGTGTGCATAGGTTTGTAGGTTGTCCATTTTGTTCTTCCAGCAGAGACAAGGGCTTCTACAGGTACCACAGGGGTGCTGGTCAACTTGCACCCAGAACCACTGGCCATACAGCAGAGGTCACAGCAATGACACACTGCTTTGCAGGTTTAGGGCTGTCAAATCCACTCCAGCATGAGGTAGGGGTCCCATGAGCACATTAAATACTTATAGCTGTACGCCTCTAAGATTTAACAGCAAAGCTGACCAACACAGCTACAAATCACCATTACCAGCATGGAACATAGCCAGCGATCTGAGAAAGGCACAAATACCCTGTAGGGAATTCAGAGAATCAGATATATACTTATTTGAGAGTTAAATATAAGACACATTTAGAATGCCTGATGACATTATGAGAGTCCAAGATTTAATTCTGGGTGTAGTCAGAGGAAAAAAATAAATGCAAGAAAGTCTGCACTTCATTCAAATTCACACAACCCTATGCAGTAACCTCTGCCCATACTACATTCAACTTTTGTGGTTGCTACATTTTTCTCGCTCAACTCTACACAAGCATACCATATGTTGTACTTATCACTGAATATAGCCTCTGGAATGGGGCTTCTGCCCCTTGCCCTGAGCTTACATATCCTCCTCTCACTGAACAAATTTCTGGTGCCACCCAACCCACACCTTATGTTGATTTTGCTTCTTTCAGTGTAGCAATTTGAGAAGAAACCATGACTCAGACAGTTGCATTCTAAAAGCCATGTCAGGGATCCTGGGCTGTGGTGAGATCTCCATGATGCAGAGGACTGGAGAAAATTCTTCTAGATCCATAGTGATTCACTAGGCTGTACAGATCCATAAACGACTTAATCCCTATGAACTTTGTGGAGGTGGGAAGTATGTTTTGCATGTTAGCCAGTTAGGGATGGGCTGTAGTAAAACTCCATGGGGTTTCTGCCCATCATCCCTTTTCTAGAAATTTCCCAGCTTCACTCATCTATCAGGTGACAACAAGGAACACAACAGGACTCCACCTCTTATTCAGACCTGATGGGTTCAGAAAAAAGTATTTGACCCAGAATTGATTAGGAAGTCTGTGTAATTTGAAATGTAGAATTTGAAGATAGAGAAAGGAATTTAGACAGCCTACTTATGTAATACTGCAGAGCAAAATCTCACAGTGCCCTACTACTAACATAATTAGGGTCACATAATCCTATGTTTAGAGATACAAAAGGGTGGTTTGCGCATTGTAAACTGTTTCCCAACATCCTTCATCTCTAACCTGTATTTAGTAGATGTTGTAGCCAACAGCTGTTTTGCTGGGACCACTGAAAATGCCTCCAGATATTGTCAAGTGTTCTCAGAAAGATGAAATTTTCCCTCTTCCATTGAGGACCACCTCTCTAGAGAGGACCTCTGGATTCCAAGATTTGAGACTTGTTTTACTCTGAATCTATTAGTTCTTGTTTTATTCTAAACATATTTGTTCTACCCTCTTAAATTCACTGAGAGATGTTTCTGTATCCTTAAAATAATTTTCTTTTTTTAAATTTAACCATCTAGAATTGCATTCCGTTTTAAGCAACCTAAGGAAGCATGCATCACATGATAGGCACTTAATAGATACTTTCTATGAGCAAACTCATTGCACAAAAGCTAATTGGAAAACCAGTATGAGGATGTCAAGACTCTTCAAAGTAGGGGGTGTCCCAAGGTCTTACCATCACCCACAAACTGGAGCAGAGCCAGGTCAATCTGCCTTTTCCAAGGTGAGCCCTTTTGGAGGGCGATTCCATAGCCAGTGGTGGCAAAGATGTACCCACTCCCAATGGTCACCAGCTTGCAGCCTTCATCCCTCCCAGCCTTGTAATTCAAGACCGCTGCATCATAGATGAAAGCGTCCAACTTCCTGAAATGACAAGAAACCAAGGAGTCATGAGGATGGCCTGGTGTCAGCTCAAAGCCCCATCTGAGAGGCCTGATCTGGCATTACATATGCTGGGACTGATGAGTCACGGCTTCTCCATCCTCGTCATAAAAGGATCTATTTTTAATGAGAATATAAAAGCCAAAGCCTTTTCTCTCCAACTTACAAAAGGCAGCTAAATAAAGATGTGAAGAATCCATAGTAAGTAAACACGCAGACTTGGCTGGTTTGATAAGTGTTTGTCCTTAACACCTCCCAGCAGTAGGGAACAGTAACTTGTTTTAGAAAAGTTTGCAGCAGAGCACAACAAACCACAAGCGGCAGGGTGCAGGCAGAGGCCAGGGGCTAACTAGGAATAGGGTCTTTTCCTCCCAAAATAAACTTGTCAGCTGTTGGTTTATATTACAAAAATTATTATGTAATAAGTTTTTGAAAACTCAAATATCATAGAAAAGCATTAAGAACGCAATTAAAATTTAAATTCTATAGCAAATTATAAAATTCTATATCCCATTGTTTTGTAACTCAGAGAATATAGCAACATACTTATAAGCAGCCTTCCCAAGTTTTTGTGTGCGTACTTACATACACGCACACACACATACATACTTGCATATATACACATACACAAATGCACACACAGAGGGGTTGGCAAACTTTTAATATAGTGAATACAGTTTTATGTTGTGTTGGTCACACAATTTTTGTTGAGATGTCCCTCTCTCAAAAATAATTAAAGTCATACTGAAGTCCTAATATGATCCAGAATGTGATCTTATTTAGAAACAGTCATTGCAGATGCAATTAATTAAGGTATGATCATGCAAGATCATATCTTAATTATGGGTGGGCCCATAATTCAATATGACTGGTATTCTTCAAGAAAAATCAGAGGAATTCAGTCACTAGGTGCCTTGATTACTTTTCTCTCATTGCTGCTACAAAATACGTAACACCCAAACTAAGGAGGAAAAGGTTTATGTAGCTCACAGTAGGTGAAGGTTTCAGTCCATACTTGGACTGGCACATGGAGGAGAGCAGCCATTCATGGTGGTGGAAAACAGCTGAAGCATCCGGAGCAAAAAGGGAGCAGCAGGCCTCTTTCCGTCCTTTATGCTGTGTGCAGGGTGCCCATCCTAGCCTTGCACCCATAATCCCATCATTGGGCCATGAGTGAATCAAAACCTGTAGAACCCTGCCCATGGCTTCACCAGGCTTTGTGGTGCATCCAGACACAAATAATGCTGGGCCGCTTAACGACTTAGCAAAATCTTATGCTAAAATTAAATAAATAAATAAATAAATAAATAAATAAATAAATAAATAAGGACTTCAATGCAGAGGCTCTGGGTTTAACATCTTTAAGCTTCAGGACTGAAACAAAGAAAAAAGGCAGACAGCAGCTATAGCACATGCAGCAGAGCACCAGGTAAGGACGGCCTTGTGCTGTCACAGCCCAGGGTCCGGTAGAGAGGTCCAAAGCAAAGCCTTCCCTTTATCTGCAGAAGCAGCATAGTCCTGCAGACACCTTGATCTCAGACTTCCAGCTTCCTTATCTTGGAGGCAGGACATTTCTGTTGCTAAAGCCACTCAGTTTGTGCTACTCTGCCAGGGCAGCCCAAGTAAACTAATACACAGGACCAAGCCAATTGTAGATAATACACAAGCAACTGAACTCTGCTCTGTTTCATTATGATACTATTTACAAAAACATATTGGTCCCAAAACAGATTTATATCATTCAAATTATTCCACCAATTACTTTCTCATTTCACACAGAGTAAATGTATTTCCATGTCAATAAACATAGCACTTTTTTCTTTTTGATATATTTATTTTCTTTTTTTTTTTTTCTTGGCAGAACCAGGGATTGAAATATTTTTTTTCACTGAGGTATAACCCATATGCAATAAAAGAACTCAATCAATTTTTGCATATGTGCATGCTTTAAAGTCACCATGCAGTTCAAAATTGAGAGCACTGTAATCCTTTCAGAAGTTCTACATGCCCCAGGAAATACAGTCAGCATTTCCCAAAAGACAAGTATACAATCTTTCAATGACATGGCGGGGCCTAACTATTACCCACAACCCTATAGGTGAGAATGTACTGTCTCAGCCACTCCCTTTGTCACTGAAACACAATACCCAACATGCACAACTTAAAGGAACAAAGATTTATTTGGGTTTATGGGTTGAGTCCACGGTAGGCTGGCTCTGAAGTAGAATGGTATGGCAGAAGGCCATAGTGGAGGAAAAACTGTTCATGTCCCAAGAAGCAAGGAGGGAAGTGAGGAGATGGAAAAGATATACTCCTCTAGGTTGACACCACAGTACTTCTTCTGTACAGACAGGTTTTATGTTCTAAAACCATTCAGTCATCTTCCAGAAGCTCTGACTATGAGTGCATAAGGCCTTTGGGGGGACATTTTTGATCTAATGTGTATATTTTTTCCAAATTTTAAAGATATTTTTAAAAGGAGGCTGAAATAATCACCCTTTAACACAGAGATGAATGTCTCAACTCTTAAAATAGATAGGAACACTAAATAAGAGATTACTCAACTTCCTGAAATATTCTCAACTTTATTGCCTTTCTTTAACAAGGAAGCATAAAACAGTTGCACAAAGAAAAATAAAAGTAGCTGGGAGAGGATATGAATGATGCATTCTTTGAGAGACAGCTGCTGAAGGACTCCCTGTGGAAACGAAACCATTTGGAACAGTTATAGCTGCATTCTTCATTCATTTATTTTTTTTTTTTTTTTTTGGTTTGCTTTGGTGTTGGAATAATTACAAGTGGGGAAAACTACAGGACTTATATCAAAAGACTAAAGTTTTATCTGAATGTTGGAGCATCAGAGATTTGGCTTTAGACTCTGAGATATTCTAGAGGAATCAGATCATCCAAGTGGCAGAAGAAATCTGGGCACTGTCAATGGTGAACAGAATCTAGAGTCCACTAGCAAAATAGAACAGCTTTTCTAGATTTAGAACTGAAACTATGGAGCTAGGAGATAGAGAACTAGAATAGGTAAAAAGTAACTCATACAGGATGACAGTAGAATAAATGGGAGGGCACTTGGAGTGGTGGAGGTAAAAGATCTGAATCTCAGGTTAGATGTGGATGATGGTATGTGCTTAAAGTACTTCCTCCTTTCCTACTGTTGGTTCTTCATCCTGATCCTGCTGGGGCAGGGTATGATTCTGTACAGGAACGAAGAGTCACTTCCTGTAACTTTCATTGGGAAAACTGAGCCACCTGGATTACATGAACATCCTTAGGACTTCAAGCCATGGATGGCATTTGTCTTCTTGATGGAGCCTAGGTCCCAGAATCATAAATAGTTCACATATCAAAGTTGTCATCAAAAATGCTAAGAATCTTGATGTTATGAAGACTTTTCTTAATCTCCATAACCCTCTCTTTCAGTTCCTCAAAATATAAACATGAACACACACACAGGATAAATGTTCATGGAGTCATTGGAAGTTAATACCATCTGTTGGTATTCATGGGGCGAAACCCTTCCCATCTTGCTCACCCACCCTAAACCAATGCACCACAGAGAGGAAACTGAAAGACATGCCTGGCACCCATGTAAGAGTCATCCAACAGCAGCTTATATTGGTATTTTTAGGGACAAGCACATATTTCTGTAAATTAGTACCATATTTCATGAAAAAGTTGTTGAGCAATAAACAGCCAGATGAGCAGAAAGAAAGTGAGAAAAGTTTGCAAAAATATCAAACTGTCAATTCAGAGGCAGGGCAGTTCTTTACCAAGCACAGTTGATTCTAAATGGATACCTAGGGCGGACTGGTAGATATCATCTCAAGGCTGTGGTCCTAGAGAGACACAGATAGGCCTGCCCCTCCTGGCATGAGTCTCTATGACCTGTGACTCTATCAGAATGAAAGCAATGTTAACACATGAAACTGTAGGGCTGGGTTTCTCTCTCATAAATGACCACAGAGATGGGATCTAGACATAATGCCCACAGATACTAGTATGTTTAAAGGCATCCTGGGGTCACACTGCCCCCTTTGGTATAAATGGCCCTTGTTTCAAGGTACTGTACTGAAAAATTATGTACACCATCCCATAGTGTCTCATAACTACCCAGTAGCTGATACCATAAATATTGTCATTCTTTCCCTATTTTTTCTATGAGCAGACGAGGTTCTGAAAGCATAAAGCAACCTGCAACTCATCAATGATATTTCCAAACTCTACACTGCAAAAATCCTACATTGTCTGGTGGAACCGTTTTCAACTTTAATGATGAAAACCCTCTGTAGCAATGCATCTGTGGTAGGTAGAGAGCCTTTAAAATGCGGTTACTGCAGTTGGGGAGTTGAGCTTTTATTTCTCTGAATGCTAATATATGTGGATGGTTACATGTGGCTGGGGCTACTGCAGTGGATACCATAGCCCAAATGTGCAGTGGTGGGTAAGGCAAAGGCTAAGGGAACAGTATTCTGGCTCCTTTTCTTCCTGTGGCTCAAAAGGTTGACTTTTGATCTGTTTTTAAAGAAAATTAGTGTTTCTGTGTGCTCAAAAGAAAAATGAACAAAAAATTTTAGTGCACTAGAAAGAGAGCTTTTGTGAGTCAGGGACACCTGTATTTTTTATCTGTAAATAGCTGACAATGTTTACCCTCAGAAGGCTTTGGGAAATAAGGTCAGGTTACATAAGTAAAGTGTATGTGCAGTGTCTGCACATAACAAATGCTCAGAACACACTAATGCACTCAATCGAATTCAGAGTTTATAGCAAAGGGTTTCCAAATTTTATGTGTTCTATATAAAAATAAATCCAGTCTTGAGCACTTAACAAGTTATCTCATTCTATTTATTTTCTGTCAGTGTATAGGGAAGGGTGTACTGTCTGCTCTTCTAATTGTCTGATGAAGAGACTAAGACAGCAAACATTAAAATGAGTCAATAATGTCACCCAGACTCTAAGGTTTAAACATGGTATTTAGGCCCATGAAATCTGATTCAGAGGTCACAGACATAACCACTATGATCCAGTCACAGTATTTGTAAAACTTGTGGACTAAATGGAAACAGATCTGTGTACTACTTCAGAAATTTAGATTAAGGCTTATAGCTGTAAAACAAGTCACATGCTATGATAGAAAGACCCAGAGTGGCACCATAGCCAGAATTTAAAGAGATGCAGTTGGCTGTTCCATTTCTGTTCCCAACAAAAATATACTACCTGAAGCCCTCTCCATGGAAAACTCTCCTCTCCCAGCCTTTTGGGAGGTCCTTCAGTCTTAATGACCACAGCTTCATGTTGAAGACACAGGATAAGAAAGAAGCAAAAGTCAGCTGAACTGAAGCCCAATTTGGTCCAAGGGCATTTGGATGATTTGAGCTGTGACTGCTGAAGATAGATCGGGCTGTAGTTGGGTAATTGGCACTGCCAGGCTTGAAAAAATGGAGACCAAAGGACCAGGCAGACAGAACTAAGCACGGGTGAAGCCGAGACCTCACAGGCAAGGGACCCCAGTTACTCTTCTCTAATAGACATTTCTTTCTCTGCTTTTTCAAGAGGAAATCAACATTTGCTCACCATCCAGGTTAAGTGTTTCTCCTGCTGGGAGGGAGAGGCTTCAAGGTCAGGATCCTGCCTGTTACGAGGAAATAGCCCCTACCCAGCTCACTGAGGATAATAGTGCATCTGCCTCTGCTTCCTTCAGAAGGGAGATCCCTCTTCCTCCTCCTCTGTGACAGATAAAATGATGCCTCTGCTTCTCAACAGGAGGGCCAGGACAGAACTGGAGCCTAAAATACTTCACAGCCTCGCCAATCATTAAAGAGGCCACGTGGGTACAGTCACATTCCCTATCACCAGCAGTCTACAAGGAACACAAATGCTTTGAAATGACAGTAAATTAGAATGAGAGGGGAAAACAAGACCCCTATCTCTGTGAATTTGCAAAGAAGCAAAGTAAGGTGGCATGTCACATGGTCCTCATGCACTTGAGCTTGCTGGTTTCCTGCCGGAGCTTCAGACAGCTCTGAAGAACTTCAAGAGCTTTTGTAATATGCATATCTGACCTCGTTACTTCAGTCAGTCTGACTCTCTTATCCCTGTGCAATGCCCTTGAAAGTCCACACCTACCCCCCCAATATGGCACCTGTTGGCAAACCTAGTTCCCAGTACCCAAAAGAAGACCCTGGCCCAGTGTTAGAGCATAGCACTTTCAGGGACAGGGACTTGGATTATCAACTGCTCTGACATTTCCTAATCAAAAGTTTCCGGTTTTAGCTCACCATCTCCTTATGAATGTTTTCAGATGCTCTCTGGGGGGTCTCAGCACATTTAAAGGCTAATTATATAGTTAAAGTTAATTACTCATGCATTAACATTCAAGAAGCTTTTAACAAGATATTGACTTGTTCTGGTGAATTAATGCAACCAGAGTGCACATGTGCGTGTGTGTGTGTGTGTGTGTGTGTGTGTGTGTGTGTGTGTGTGTTTGAAGGTCTAGTCTCAAGTATTTCTGAAAAATGAAACGTCTCTTTGATGATAATGGAATGTATTTTTTTAGGACATGCCAAAGCCTTGCTAGGACCCACACATTACATCAATTTGCATATTTGCCAACTGTAAACAGTATACAAGATTTAGATTCATCTTTACCAGCTCTGGAGAGGAGAACCAGTCGTAGGTCCTCTCTGAGCTTCCATTTTCTTGTCTGTAAGATGAGGGCAGAACAATTCTCCTATAAAGCTGCCTGATGCGTAAGTTAAAATGGAAGTGAAGATGCTTTGTGATTGTAGATTCTGCTGACACTGGAGATTGCTAGGCAGCAATTACATCCTTGTACAGAGAAGCAATAGCAATTGGTCATCAGCAGAAACCCAGGCCCAGACCCATGGGTGGTAGAAGGACATGCTTAGTCCCCCAGAGGGTGTCCCTGAGGCACGACCACCATTGAAAGTGCCTGCTTAGGAAGGAGACTTGGTCTGCAGGGACTCTATTTGCCATCAGCACAGGATGGCCTAACGTGGCCTTAGGAAAGTGTCCTAAAATCTCTTTGACTCTAAGTTTGTCAGTGCATACTTTAAAATCAGAATTATACTGACGTAGATTAATTTCCACTAAGGAATCATTTTCCAGGGCAAACTCCATTAAGCTAATTTAATTCCTAGATCAGTGCCTTGCACAGCGTAGTAATATTGTTTTCAATTTTTTGAAAGCTATTTCACTGGAATCAATTCTTTTCTCATTTGAATTCTATAAAGATTTGATTCATTGATCAGCACTGGAGCAAGAGAAATTTTACTAATTTATTACTAATTTATAACTTCTGTCATTTTGAGTTTTCTTTTCAGTTATTGTTTTGACCAAGTCCAATTCCCCTGGGTGAAAGTTATGCAGATATACAAAATTAGCCAAGAAGATTCAAGGTCTCTATGGACCTTGTTTTTTAGTCAATAACAAATTTCACTCTGTGTGCTTTTAGATATGGCCAGTTTTAAATTGTGTTTATTATTTCTGCCAGTAATATTCACTGTGTACTGGACAAAAAAGGACTGATGATTAATATTTATTTTGTAACTGAAAATTTGGAGAAGTTTACTAAGACAAAGACAGAGAGATGGAGAAGTAGGGAAGAGATAAGGGAAGAAAAGAAAGTGGGAAGAGAATCAGGAACAGAAACCAAGAGGAGAAGAAAAGAGGCAGGGGAGGAAGGAATAAGAAAGAAAAAAAAAGGAAGAAGGCGGAGGAGTGAGACAGTGGACAGAGAGAAGGAGCAGGCAAAGAGGAATGCGACAGTTCTGCAAGATTCTAAGACAGGAGACAAGAGGAAAAGTAGTAGGGGATAGAGAGTAAAGGAAGAACAACGGCGAGCACAGGAGCTGGAGAGGATATGCTTTGCACCCCACCTGCTAGCCTCAAAAATAGAAAGGATTGAAATTATACTGCAAATCTCTGCTTTGCTGAAATTTAAAGTTAAATTTAACATCAGCCCCAATCATGGTTTAGATCTAAAATGTTTCCCCCAAAGTCTCTCGTACTCAGAGGTAACAGTTTCAGAAAGTGACTGGGTTGTGGGGACGTGGTACTCATCAGTAGATCAACTCTATGGCGGATCCTATGAGTTCAGGGCTGAGTGCATCCTGAGGAGGTGAGGCCTCAGGGGTGACCTAGAGGGTGCTCTTGGCCCCAGCTCCTCTCCATCTCTGCTTCCTGGCTGCGGTGTGGTGAGCAGTCTTCCTTCACCACAGCACTGTGCTGTGCCACATCTGCCATGGAGCCTGCCAACTCAGGACCAAATCATGAGTCCAAATAAAGCTTCCCTCAAGTTTCTGGTATCAGGTATTTTGTCCCAGAGATGAGAAAGATGACTAAATCAGATCCAAATTGACTATACCCTTGGGGACAAAGAGATGGCTCAGTGCAATCAGCCCTTGCTTGACAAATTGACTATACCCTAAGAGTACAGAGCTTAAGTAACATTTAATTTTCCAGAGGAAGAAGCTGAGATTGAGGAATCTGCCCAAGATGACCCAGGAACAGGCAATGGCTCCAGCCCGATCTACTACCCAGCAGAGCAACATGCCTCTGGGGAACCACGCAAGGATTTCCCAAATGTGAGGTCAGAGTCACTGGCCTGGCCACATCGTGTAAGGAGGTGAGCAAGCCTGTAAGCCTCACAAAGCTTTGATCTCCCCATTTGACTGCACGGCAAGTAATCTCTCCTGTGTTTCTGGCTGGCTGGAGAAACAACTATGAAACTGCTGATGAACCAAAAAGCAAAAGGCAAATTTTTCCATACAAACACTCCTGTTTTGACATAAGAAAAGTATCCATTCCTTCGGAAGGTCAATTTTCACAGTGCTCCTTAGATTAGAGTTGTCCAGGGTGGAGATCCAGTGAACCATTCTACTGCAAATTCTATGCATAGCATTATAAAGAATGACAAAACATTTACTTTGTTCTGAATTTTCTTGAGGGTTTAATACCTGCCAGATAGAATGCTCTTTGTTTAAATATCCCATTTCTTGTTGTTGTTTGGTTGTTTTGAGGTTTTTAGAAGAGAGGGTATTGCTGTGTGGTTCAGGCTGGCCTTGAACTCATTATACAGCTGGTCTTGGCCTTGTGATGCTCCACAGGCCATTCTCCTGAGTGCTGGGAGTACAGGTGCACACCACCTCCCTGGACTCAAATGTCTCATTTAATCTTTGTAACAAGCTGGGTGTGGTGGCAGATGTCTGCAATCCTAGCACTCGGGAGGCTGAGGCAGTAGGATCACTATGATTTCAAGGTCAGTCTTGGCTACATAGTAAATTTCATGGTGGTCTGGGCTATCCTGTGAGACCATATCTCAAAAAAATAATCTTTGTAAAACCCTCCTGAGAAGAGCAACCATAATTGGCAGAATTTTATGAACAGAAAAATTGGAGGGTGAGAAGTTCATTAACTTGTTCAAGGTTCCACAGCTAGACATTAGCAGATGAACACTTGATGCTGAGCTTTGAAGCACAGCCTCCTAACACAGGTAGTGAGATGGTCTGCAAGCACATCCTATGCCACAGCAAAGACAAGGAATCTCCAGAGCCAGGAAACACAAAAGTGCAAGAGAGAATAAGAAAACCCACTATTTTCCAAAACCCTAGTTTTGGTCAAAACTATACTATGTGAAAGATACGGTGTCAGGAATCTCCATACTCATATAATTCTCTAGGGGAACTTCAGGAGATGGGATTTCACAGATGTGCGAAACTGCCCCAGAGAAGCTATTTAATTTACTAATGGCCACACAGCTGGTTAGTACCAGAGACAAAAATAAGAAACTAGATATTGTTCACACCAGAGGACACACTGTGCACCAGGAGATCACCCAGAAAACAGACAAATTAACAAATCAAGCAACCCACTAGCAGATCTACATTTTTCAAGAATATATAAAGATTTTGATCTGCCAATTCTATTTCTTGTTCTTTTTCTCAGATTACTTGTTAGTGGACTCAGAGGATTTATTAAAGATGTTTAAGATAGTCATATGACTAATCGCTATCTTCAGATCAAATCACCCACAGAGGAAAATGCTTGGTCAGCTATGACGCACACAACCACTCAGTTCTTTGTAGCAATCTAAGGGAAAAAGGCACTTGCAGATATGGAAAGCTCTTCGAAGCATATTATTAATCCAACTCCAAACATTGATATACTGCTTATAATTTGATAGTATCTCAGTAGAATGGCATTTATAATTGGGTGTGGATATATAAATATATGCATGTAAGAAAGATCTAAGGAAAATGGGATGTGCATCAGATAATGCTTTCCTGGCGAACAGTGGTTTGACATTGGAACATGGTCAAAGGCATGCTTATTGATCTTTATTGTAAAATTTTTACAATGAGAATTATTTTATGATTCAAAGCAGAGACCCTGAGGCCAGTGCAAGTTCCAGCTCTGTAGTTACTGCTGCTGTGCCTGGGTAAGTGACTGAACTCATCTATGCCATAGTTTCCTCTGTCTGTAAAGTGGTGACACTGAATATGTCAACCTCAGAATACGGCCACAAGAGTTTAATGGGAGTTATAGGTACAGTGTTTACAGTAGTGTCTGCTAAAATATGAGAGCTGTAAAGACAGACGGAAGAGCAAAGTATGGAGAGGCAGAAACCACAGTGCTCCCCCCAAGGTCAGGGTTCATTGCAAGAACTCATACTGTGGACCAATGCACCATCATTCCCATGGCTAGAGCACAATGAGCCCTGCTGCACACACCGAGTTGGGCACACTAAGCAGTGTGATCTCTCTTCTGGGTCCTGAAAACAGGAAACAGGACTTTCCTGGAAGTGCTGACACTGAACAACTGCTTCCAGGAGATAATTCTAGGTACACCTCAGGAATCCTCAGTAAGTGTAGTGGGCCGCTTAATGGACCCCTCAATTCATGTTCCTCTGGAACTCCAGCATGCACTTGAATGGAAAAAAAATGCATCATTGGAGATAAAATGAGTGAAGAACCTTGAGATAAAAGTATCTCGATGGACCTTAAGTCCAGTGACTGTCAAATCCTTGTCAAAAGAGATGAACAAAGGGCAAATAAGGGAGGCAGAGTTAGAAAGAGACAAGCTGTGAAGACCGAAGACCTAAGACCCCCAGAGGGGAAAAAAGTAGAGTTCTTTCTTATGGTCCTTGGATGGAATATGACCCTGTTGTACCTTGATTTGGGGTGCTTAGCCTCCAGAACTGTAAAATAATGTATTTAGGTATGAACTGTAAAAGAACACAAGCCAGCAAGGTGTTATTACTACTTATGGTGGCCTAGACCACCTAGTATGGTGGTGGAGAATCTTCTAGAATGTTCAATGATAACAAACTGCTGGCCTCAGCACGCATGCCGTAAGTGCACCACCACTGCCCTGGGCCATCACTACAGTGGAAGAGGCTGAGGGTGCAGGACCTGAATGCTCTCCCCCTGCATTTGTCTGCATGAGAAGTGGGTTGGACTTGCCCGGGATAGGCACCTGTTTGAAGATGATCCTTGGTACTCACAAGGACATGTAAACAGAATCTTTCAATCTGTGCCTCAGGCCTTCTGCCTCTTGAGCTAGCAGAGCACACAGAAACCTCTCTGCTCCTTGTGGCTGCTGCACATGACATGGGTAAAAGCACAGTCAAAGCAAGTACTTGAACCCTGTGACCACTTCAGCACCTGGGTCAGCAGAGCCCTATTTAGAATTTTAACTGGGGGATGAGGGGGAAAGAAGCATGGAAGAGAGCACCATGTTGGAGCTCCTGCTGAGCAAGAGCTTCAGCTTCCCTGCTCTAGTCTTACTACGTAGAAACAAACAGATCCAACCCCACTCAAAATTATTCTTTTCTCAGGCAGTCTGAGGGTTAACACATCATGGGTCAACAGACCAGCTGGATCTGCATCTGAACACTGGTCCTGCCTCTCACAGATGCCAAGCTTTGGGCCAGCTGCTGCTATCCTCTGGCCCCTAGCATCCTCCTCTGTGTGAAGGAGACAATGCAGAATGAACTGGGGATGAAATGACCAAGTTCTGTGATTAATAGCAGGAGGTTGCCTCAAAGCATGTGGAATCTGCCAGGGAGCTCCTGCTTCTTCATTATTCTTCCTGGGAGGAACTTGCTAAACATGTGCAGTCTGTGGCTCCATTCTCAACTTAAAGGACACATCTCTTACATCCTCTGTGTATCTATTTCGTTTTCTTATGTCAATGGCAAAAGAAATAGTAAGGTTCCCATAGATAAAATGGAGAGTTAAGGGCTGGAGTAATAGCGCAGTGCACTGAGTGCCTGCTTTGGCAAGTACAGGGGCCGGAGTTCTATCCCTGGGCCTGCACGTCACACTGGCTGAACTCTGCTCATCAGCCCCATCCCTGGGGGCATGCTGAGCTAGAGAGTGAGTCCAGGCATGGTAAGCTCAGCGCTGGAAAGGCCAAAAACAGGAGGCTCACCACGAGTCCAAGCCATGTAGTGAGACCCTGTACCAAATATGCCAAATAATAATAACAGTAAATACAGAGTTTAAAACTAAAATGTCAACAAAATTCGCATTCATTGTTTGTATAACAATGAGCAAATAAAAACAGTTTAACTGCACAATATTATAGGAATGGTCATATTCATTGTTTCACTTAAGCACAAGCTCTGGGGTATAACTGAGCTCGTTTAATCTCTCCACGCCTATTGCCTGGATTGCAGGTAGAAATTATTATAGCTGTGGTCTCAAAGGATAATTATGAAATAATACATCAGAGCACTCAGCACAGTACTTACATATAGGTAAACTCCCCCAAAATATAAATGTTACCCAGTAGTTAGAAACACCTCACTCAGTGCCCAAAAGAACTCAGATAGATTATAAAAGAAGTAAGAATATATAGTGTAGATTTGAGTAATTTGAGATAAATGAACTCAAAGGTGGAACAGTATCTATGGCTTTAGGGAAAGTCAGTAAACAGATTCAGGTCATATCTTCCCACAGTTGGTAAAGAAGAATCGCAAATTAGGCTCTGAGTTGTGCAGTGGCCCAAGTAGAGAGGAAGCTATGAGTATTTGCAAGAATTGTGTTGTCTACAGATAAAAACATGCCTTAAATCAAAGAAAATGGTGCCTTTTGTGGTAAACAAGTCTGAGAGGTGACATAGAAAACATTTTCAGCAAAATGCCTTCAAGATCAGTGTCAGTGAGCTTTAAAAAAATATTTGTTTCTTCAAGCTATTGTTAGTTAAGCAAAGAATGATGAAAGCCAACTTAATTAATATTTTCCTAGTTCAATAAAATCTCACCTAGTTGTTAAATATGGAAACTACCTAACAGAATGATACGGGTTTAACCAAGAAAAGCAAAAGACAGACCTGCATGTACGCCGATTCAACCTATGCAAACTATGTCCCACATCCACAAAGACAAGGAAAGATGAAGGAAGAAGAAAAGAATACTGCTATAATACATTTTTATTAGTGTAATGCTCATGCTGCTGCAAATTTGTTAAATATAAAAGGATAGAGGACAGACACAACTGTAATTACCTAGCAGTACTTCTGTCAACTTGCTGATTCACTTCCTGTTAGTCTCATCCTTCCTCTCTCTTCCCTTCTCTCCATTTTTCTGGACTTACGAAGTTGTGATTCCACTTTATTCACCTTCCTAAACCCAACTCTAGAGTTTTCTATCTTTAACACATTTTATTAGTAGCCTTGAAAAATCCTTTCATATTGTCTTAGCGGAGATATTATGAGGTAATTCCAAGAACAAGAAAAGAAAGATGTCTCTGCTTCCCAAACAAAGTTTTTAATAAGAAAAACTATCTCCTAACTCTATGATGTGGTAGTAATTAATTTTTAATCTTGATCTGCAGTATAGGGCTGGCTCTAAGAAACCAGGTCATTGTCGATACAATCTTCTTGGGAGGTGATGCTATCCCATTTAGGAGCGTTCTCTCGAGCCCGATGGCTATGCCTGCTTCTGTGCTCAGCAGCGGAAAGTGCACTGCCTGGGACTGATTCTGTCTGACTGATAAAATACAGCAAATAAACCTTGCTGGGATGGCATCCTTGCCAGGACCTGCTCTGCATTGCAATCAACTTTCAGAGATGATCCTTCTGTATTACAGAAGATGATACTTCTGTCTTTGCAATGGGAGTCCAGCATGGTATCTACACCAGCTCCTTCTGACAACAGAAAGGAGGATGCCATGATTTTATCAACACTCAGATTACCATACATATCATATATGGCAGACAAGTATGTTATGCATAATATGCAATATATAATTCCTAGTGTATATATGTAATGTGTATACTATATAGCATGCATATATATGTATACTCTATATGTATTTAAGCATAGCAATATATACTACATATGATAGACATGATGTGTGTGTATAACTCCAGTTCCTAATTCCTTCCCAAACTTTAACCCTATCTACACAATTGCCTTGCTGGTATTTCCAACTGGGAGGTAGATCCAGCTCCTGTGCATAGTCATTCTGCAATGTGCTCATAGTTATGTAGCTAAATAGCTTGTTGAGTAATCAGTTAGCCTCATTGAGCTCCATATTCTTCATCTCTTACAGGAGATAATAGTGCTAATCAGACCATAGGATTAACCTGGGTGTTAACTGGGATTATGTGTAAGATACACTCAGGAATACAGCCTTAAAATTTTATGGTCTTACAAAATGTACAGGTGTTATACAGTTATGATGGTGTAACTCTAAAGGTGGGGCCAAGACCTGACCCCACATTCCTCCTTACCTTCACTTACCCTGGAATGTCTTCCTAAAACATCCTTCCTTTGCCCTGTCCTGTCCACTCCAATGGAGCACCATTTCTCAGCAGCCCACCTCTCAAAGCTTGTGGACCGTTGATATCTGAACCTCCAGAAGCACTAACAAAGTGCACATTCCTGAGCTCCATGGGTGTTGAGAGCCTCTGCTCCAGGCTGGAACATTAATGCTAAAATTTCCACGAAGACATTTCTGACACTGGCAGGTAGGTCTGATTACCTTTCTGCTTTTGTTTCTATAGACACATTAAAGACAACATAAGTAATGTACACAAATAATTATTGCCCAAAAGACAACCCTCCCTAAAATTTAAGAAAAACTGTGTATCAAGAAATATTACTTGGTGCCGGGGAGCTGGCTCAGTGGAACAAGTGCTTCCCTGGCAAGTGAAGGGCCTGAGTTCAATCCCCAGTCTCCCCCTAAAAAACGAAATATTACTAACATGGCAACTAAAATGTAACAAGACAATCTACAGAATGGAAGAAAATATTTGCAAGTACCATATCTAGTATGAAAGTAATGTCCAAAAGGTACAGAGAACTAAAAACAACAAAATACCCTTCAATAATAGGCAAAGGAGAACTAAGGTGTGCAACGGCATGTACCAATAAGGAATATGATTCGTATACATGTTCCCCATAAGGAATGTGATTAGTATATATTGCAAAGATATATGTACTAACAAAGCTAAAACCTGAAAAACAAAGGGAAATAATGTGTTATAGGGAAATTAGGCAAAGGACATAAATAAACTCCTCTCAAAAGAAAGCACATAGACAGCAAATAAGCCAACGAAAAGCATTGAGTGTCATGAATCATTAGGGAAATGCAAATCGAAACTACATAGAGATGCCACTTCACACCCAGTAGAAAGGCTACTGCCAGGAAAAAAAAAAAAGAAGTAGGGGTCAAGTATTGTCTAGAATGTGGAGAAACTGGAACACTTCTGCACTATTAGTAGGAATGTAAGATAGTATAGCTGCTATCTTACATTCAATATAGAAAACAAATAGTTCCTCAAAAATAAAAATAAAATTACTTTGTGATCTAGTAATGCTACTTCACTGTAAATACATAAAATATGAAAGAAAAATTAATCTGTCTTTTTCTAGTACACTCTTGCCCACTTGGAATTTTTTTTTTTTAAATTTCTGGAACCGGGGATTGAACTCAGACTCTTGTGCTTGCCAGGGAAGTGCTTATTCTACTGAGCCATCTCCCCGGCTCTCTCAATTTTTTAATAAGTAATATTGGGAGCTTGGGGAGATAGCTCAGTGGAATAAGTGCTTGCCTGGCCAAGTGAAAGGTCCTGAGTTTGATCCCTGGCACCACCAAAAAATAAAAAAATATATGTAAATAAGTAATATTGGGATATCAACATTTTGAGTCTGGAAAATACAGTTTTCGTTTTCAAATTCGTAATGATTTGGTTTTGTTTTAGAGATAGGGTCTCTATGTAGTTCAGACTGACCTTGAACTCACTAGCCCTAGAACTCAATGGTTCTCTTGTATCAGCCCACTGAGGGCTAGATTCTCCTGGCTCAGATTCATAATGTCATTCAAGAACCCATGTTGTAAATTGTATTTAAAAGCAAACTGTTGTTACCTACTTCAATTCATTTACAGGTATAGGCAATGTTTAACGTAGTCTGCATATGTAGTTTCTATAAGGCAGACTCACTACATAGTTCTATACAGTAGACTTGTTTAAAAAACAAGTCTATGACAAATTCTGTATCACTGTTACAATAAGGAAAATGATATCATGGAACTGAATGTCCTGTTGATCATAAGAAATTCAAAGCTCATGATCAGAAATGTATTTAAATTTTAATACGCTAATGTATTAACTTTTCTAACATATTAACTTTTAAAAGTATTTGTTCAGAGATGGGTGTGGTAGCACAAGCTTATAATCCCAGCACTTGGGAGCTGAGGCAGCAGGATCGTTGCAAGTTTGAGACCAGTTGGGGCTACAAAGTGAGCTCAAGGCCTGCCTGAACCGCACAGTGAGACCCTGCCTCAAAAAGTAAATAAGTTAAGTAAATAAATAGATGACTGGGAATGTAAGCTCAGTGCAAAGGCCCTGCCTGGGTCAGTTCCAGTATAGCCAAAAATGTCTGCTGTTCAGCTGTGAAATTAATTTGTGTATTATTTGTGTGCTATACTAGGAAATGTTTTGTCATGTATCAAAATGATCTGTTTCTTTGTAATTATATTTGTAATAATAAAACTTAAAAAAATGAAACCAAGGATGCAAAGAGACAATGACACTCCCATATTCACTAGAGCATTGTGTGTGTGTGCTTCTGGGGGTTGTTGGTGTGGTACTAGTGGGTTGAACATAGGGTCTTCACACTGAGCTACATTTCTGGCCCTTTTGAGTTTTCATTTTGAGACAGGGTTTCTCTAAATCACTAAGTTACCCTTTCTGGGCTCAGCCTCCCACAGAGTTGAGATTATAGGCATGTGCCATTATATCAGCTATAGTAGCATTATTCAAGGTAGCTAAAAGGCAAATGCCAACCAATTGTTCACTGATGTATGCATAGATAAGAAAAACATGTTATATACATGCAATGGAATCATCTTTGTAAAAGAAAGAAAATTGTGGTTATATATAACTGACATGTTCCTTGCAGATATCATGCTGAGTTTTAGAAGCCAGTTACAAAAAAGGCAAATGCTGCATATTAATTTATGTGAAGTGCACAGAGTAGTCACAGTAATAGGAACCGGAAGCAGGAACAGGTTACTGTCTGCTGTAAGGGCAGGTGAATGGAGAGCTTTGGCTTTAAGGGTGCAGTGTGAGTTTTACAAAACATTTTAGAGATGGATGGTGATAGTGGTTGTACAGAAAAATGAATGTATTTAATACCCCTCAACTATGCTCTTAGAAATAATTAAGATGGTCAGTCAAAAAAGACAGGCCTTTTCAAATCCTCTCCAACTACTCTGTATAAGAGAAGCCCAAGAGTCTTGTTTCTCAACATTGTTGGGCTAAGAAAACAATTGAATATAAATATTAAGGATGAAGATTGATGATTCTTAAGAAAATGGAAACTTTGGCATAAATGTATCCTTATAGTTTAGAGCCAAAATGTTCCCAAAGAGGTAGCCACAGATGGCGCTTTCAGAGAGCAACTGGATCCGGGCAGTGCTGGCTCAGGTCATCAATGGCCTAACCTGTGGATAGAGGCGTTCGAAGCTGACTGTGGTGTCAGAAGGTGGAGGTGTCCCGCCCCTTTCTCTGACTCTGGCTCTTCCTCTGTTCTCTCTGCCTTCAGCCATCATGGGTCAAGCAGCTTCCTTCCACCACACCCATTCACCATGATTTTTCTGCCTTGGAGACTGTCGACTTTAGAATAAAACCTCTGAAACCATGAACCAAAATAACCTTTTCCTCATTTAAACTGCAGGTGTTGGGCATTTTGTCCTGGCAACAGAAAAGCTGATTAACATAAGTCTATGTACATGAAAATCAATTTTTTTTGAATATCCACAAACTATCCCATGTCTTGAAATAGTAGGCTATCCAGAGTTCCAGAGACATTGTTTCATTTAAATGTTGTAAGTGCTATGCTTGCAGTTTTATCCCCAGTTTGCCAAAACTGGAGAACGACATCTTCTGGTGACAGAACATCTGGAAATCTAAATCTATCTCTTCTGCTTTGGCTTCAGTTCCCTCCTTTTCTAGAAAAAAGTATTCTCACAACTTTATCATTGTACATTGGAATTGCTTGATAAGCACATCACAGAACACGGATTTCCAGGGCCTTCTCTGCGGACTTGAAGTCACCTTGCTTAGGAGGCCACTGCTTAATTGGCACTGTATTGAACCAGACTTGGGCTGCACTTTGAAAAATATCAGTTTAGAAACCTGGATGGGGCCGGGAATATGGCTCAGTGGAATAAGCGCTTCCCTGGCAAGCACAAGGGCCTGAGTTCAATTTCCGGTTCCGCAAAAAAAAAAAAGAAAAGAAACCTGAAGTCCCTCACAGAGGGAGCCACAGAGGAAAGAGATTGATGATGTACAGTGTGCCTGTGGAGAGTCACATGGAGAGAAAACTTTCTCTCAGGCTCTCAAAGAGAGCAAACTAGTCAAGCATTGGCCATGACTCATCCACATGGATGACACAGACAAAGAATCTGCAGAGTAAGGAACAGGGTTACAAGAGGGCAGCAGTCCTGAGGGGACTTCACTGACCTCATCAGAAACAAAAGCTACATCTTTTAGTATACAGGTCTTGATCTATCTTGGTCTTAACCATCCAGCAGAAAAGTATAAAAATGAGGTATACAAAGTGGGACCATAATAATAAGTTGAGCTGTAAATGGCTATAGTCAACAACTTCTTCAGATAACTCACTATTATTGTGGAATGCTGGACTGTGTTGGATTGTGTCGCCGAGTTCAGGCACCTAAATTGGTTTAATGACAATGGAGTGCCCTTCTCTGACAGGTCTAGGCAAGAAAAGCGGTACACAAAGGAAGTATCATGATGTGTGTGTATAGACATTACAGTTAGGATAAATATGCCGTGCTTCTGCATAATTCTATGAGAAGCAAGATTTACAATAATAGTGGTTGGGCAAGATATT
>PVKA01000210.1:124899-238262 GCA_004027165.1 Ctenomys sociabilis
TTTTTCTGGAACCAGGGATTGAACTCAGGCCCTTGCGCTTGCCAGGGAAGTGCTTATTCTACTGAGCCATCTCCCCGGCCCCTGTAAGTATAATATCATGTATGCACCTTGTACAATACCAAAACATTACGAAAACATTTTGCAATGTATTAATTTATCAAATCTGTCCTGTTAATTTGTCTTCAAACTGTCTCATTGCTATTTGTTCTTCAATAAAATAAAATAAATAGAAAAAAAGATATTTTATTTCATTCTGCATGAAACATGCCTAAAAAGATATTCATTGCAACATTGTTTGTGATAGCAAAAGACTGGAAATAATTTAAATGTCCATTAATAGGGAGCTGACTAATACAGTATAGTAAATTTACACAATGGAAGGTTATGGACTGATGCAAAAAGATCTGGAAGAATAGGCCAGTCTAGTGAGAGAGCAATGTGGTTACTGTTCAGGGAGAGAGCTACGCAGGCAAGTAACAATGTGGAAGACAACACTGTTCAACCTTTTACATAGTTTTTTTTTTTTTTTAATTTGGAATCACATGAATACATCCTCTAGTCAAAATTCAATTATTTATTTAAGTAACCAGGAGGCTTTTAACATGTGTGGTTTCCCTAATGTTAGTGCTACCAAAACTTATCTGTAAGATCAAGCTCTGATGTGTTCATAGCCCTAAGTGTTATTTAATATCTTTAAGTTGCTATTTAAAGAAAGACTTAAGCCCTCTTATGGCATGTGTCAAGTTTTCCCCCCAAATCCTCATGCTGTCATGGGGTGGACTTCTAGAGTTTGTGATTAACTCATCCAGTGGGATCCTCGGAGATTGCGGGTGTGAGTGCTGCATGCAGCCGGGGGCAAACAGCCTGAATGCAACTTAAGGGAGACAGACTGGCTCTCTGTTACCACTGCTGCCACTGCTCCTCCCTTTTGCTCTTGCTGTTTTGCTGTTTTCTGCCATCAACTGCTGCCCTCTGCCATGTGCTGCTTTGCCTTGGAGCCAGCCGAGTATGGACTGAAACCTCCAGTAACTGTGAGCTAAATAAACTTTTCCTTCCTTCATTTTGGGTGTTGAGTATTTGCCCCAGCAATGAGAGAAGAGTAACTGAGACAAACCCCATTAGCTTTGGTTTCTGTGGAAGATGCTTTACATTGCAAAGTACTCCCTGCATGAAAGATTGAGTGTAGAGTGAACTACCATCTGCCCAAGCGCTCCAAGATGGATGTCATAACTATTGTTCCAGAAAACAATTTGTAAAATCTATAGTCAGAAGTGGTTTCCATTTCTCTAATCCTTTTGAAATGCTATAAGTGAAAAGGGAAAAAAAACATAATGATAACCCATTTTGAGCTCTACATAATCAATTGAAGAGGGAGGTAGCCAGCCTTCCATTACTACTGGCCCACCACATTATCATTCCTGTTACATTGATGGTCTGTCTAAAGCAACAATATAGATATGGATTAAAATGCCAAGTGGAAACAAATGAAAGCCCTATACCCAGGACTAAAGTGGAAAGTCAACAGAAGTCTGTCTTTTCTGGTATTTACATGATTTAAATATATACACACTCTGTGACCCAGTAATTCCAGTTGTTGGTTTGTACCAAGAAGAATACACTCAGTTTACACAGCAAAATACATGTGTGAGAATGTCCATAGAAGCACTGCTCATAACACAACATCACCCAAGTGTTCATCAAGATCAGAAGAGACAGACGAATTTGTGGCATATTCCAACCATGACATTCTCTACCACGATGGGGATGACAGAACTGGAATGACATGCAATAATCTCACACACAGGCTGCTGAGCCTAAGAAGACAAACAAACAAAGAGAACACATGGTATTTTATTTATGTGTTGAAATAACAACCAAAAAAAAAAAAAAAGAAGAAGAAGCACTGGTTTTGGGAAGTAAGGATGGCCAGTGGAAGAGGGTATGGAGGGTGGTCCTGGGTGATTCTTTCTTACCAAGCCATCAAGCCACAAGCCTTCATGTTTATAGTATTTCCACTTTTGTTATGCTTTAATTTCAGAGTTAAAAAATGCCTGAAGCCAGAATGAGCAACATATGAATTAATTCTGGATAAGTCATGAGCTTAACCTCCAAAGAAATGCTTGTCTAGGTGCTGTTGAGATACCAAAGAGGCTCCAACAGAGGCTGAAAGGATCAAATGCTCTCAGCCAAAGCTCCTGAGGGATTCCGCAGAGTCCGGCAGGGATAGTCCAGAAGGGTCCCTTGCTCCTCAGCCAGACAAAGCAAGCAGCACAGCCTTAGCAATTGGCCTGTGGAACAGCCAGCACAGAAGAGGTGATGATGTACTAAGAGAACACTTGCTGGCACGTGACAGAGTCAGGTATCCCTGACAGCTGAAATTTCCATGCAAGTTAATTCTCTAGACAGTCAAAATTTCCCTCATTAAACAACTGCTCCATTAAATGTGAAATCATTTGAATGGAATTCAAATTATACTTGAAGAATTCCTCACTTTTTCAGATCCATGGAATAGAATTTCACCTATCCAACAAACAGCAACACTAACAATTAGATCATCTCTGTGCCAAGCACTTCCCCAAGTACTTTCCATCAAATTTTTCCCTTTCAATTATCACAAAATATGTATGAAATTTGTCCTATTCTTCTTGTCTTATGTATGAGGCTTAGGATGGTTCACTATCCCAGGTCACACAGCAAATACAGTGAGGTAGAGAAGACACACAGTCTCCAAACCCTCAATGTGGGACCACTGCATTGCATATTCTCTATGGTTTTACTGGTGATCAGTGGAGTACCCGTAGGTGGATAAGAACATTAGCTGTACCTTTAGGGAGGTGGTTTGAGTTCCCATTGCTTCCTTCTCTTTATTTTCTTTCTCCTCCCCTGTTTTTATTTTCCCTCCAGTTCTGGGGATCGATCCCAGGGTTTCACACCAAGTGCTAAGCAAGTGCTTTCTCTCTCTGTGTCTCTCTCTGTGTCTCTCTCTCTGTCTCTCTCTGTCTCTCTCTCTGTCTCTCTCTCTGTCTCTCTCTCTGTCTCTCTCTCTCTCTCTCTCTCTCTCTCTCTCTCTCCCTCAGCTGAACACAACCCCCTTCATCAATATCACACTTTCTGCTTTCATATAACTATTTTCAGTGTGCTATACTCACTTCCCCTAAAAAAAACTCCTACTAAAATCCTTATTTTTAAAAATTCTTGTTTTCATTTCTTTAAATTCTCACTTTTTAGGTCTTTCTAGTCTGCTAAAATATCCTCTGGCTTTAGGCCAACTTCTTTATCAGTTCAAGAAACCCCTCTGGTTCTCTGCATTTCCAAGTGTCATGGATTTGCTTTTTCTCAACATAACTCAGTGGTGCTCATCAGATTAACAAAAACAGCCCTCCATTGGGGTCCATCTGGCCCACAGCCACACTCCAGAAAAATACAACAGCAACAAAGATCAGCACCAAGCCATGCAGAGTCAATTCTGGCAAGGCCTATCAGCTAGCAGCACTGCTGAGCAGAAGGAACAACGGTCCTTACCCTGTTTTCAAGCTGACCAGCGCATCCTCCACTCCCTTCTGATTAAATTTGGTCATGTACTGATGCATATAGGGGTAGTTATTCCGAATGTTCCTCTCTGTGCTTCCATTAGGTACTGTCCCAAAACGAAAAGGCGGGGAATAGTCATGAGGTCTCTGAAACTGCAGAGAGAGAAAGAAGACAAGGGGAGAAGGGGGAGGGGACAGGAGGAGGGAAAAAGGAAGAAGCAATTAGCTATGATTTTATTATCTGTCAGGAGTTAAACGTGAATTCATTCACGCAGAGAAATTTAAAAACCCAAAACATTTATTTATGTACTTTCTTTGTACTTAATCACATCACCCATTGGTCCATGAGCGCCAGTAGATTGGGAACAGTGCATGTATTTTTGTCAATGTCCTTCAGTTCCTAGCACAGGGTCTAGTTGTGTGCTTTGTAAATATTTGTTGGGGTGAATTTTCATGTTGTCAGATGAGCACATAATCCTTCTAAGGAAATGGTAAGTAGGAATTAGTGTATGCCTTTAGCCCAGTATATTCATCTGCTTTATGAAAAAGTTTCCTGTAAACCCCACCAGCCACCCTTTTCTCTGGATACCATTACATTTGCACCCACCATAAAATGACGCCATGCCGCCACTCACTGACCTCTGCTCTCCGGGTTGTCCTTTCATCCCCATGGCCAATACTCACTGAGTGTCTTGCATACCCCAGGCATAATGCCCAGCCCAGCAGGCTTGCCACTATTTGTAAAGCCAAAGTCCCTACTCATAGCTTCCTGGGATGTCCAGATCTTGGTCTGCTATTGAGCTTTCATAAAGCATGTTGTCCGTGCACAGTGCTCTTGAAGCACTTCCCTTATAGGAGACTAATGGATATGGTCTGAGGCATCCTTCAGGAAAACTAGGGAGTTCAGTACCATGTCCCTAAAACACCTCTTCGGTAGTCCCAACACACCTGCCTTGTCAAGGGAATGTTGTAAGGGTGTCACCAAAGAGATCCTCCACGAGTACATGGGGACCTTACCTCATCCCATCTGTGGGGTAGCTTGTAGGTTCACTGAGTTATGCCCGAGAAAAAAATTATAGGACACATCAGTAAGAGGCATTAGAAAGATTTAGTAGGCAAGAAGAATATGTACACTCAGAGAAAATAAAGTGCAGGCCTTTAAGACAGAGGCATATGACCTGGGAAAGGAGGTTTTAGGTGGTCCTGAGGGTGCCCTCAAGATGGGCTACGTGTATTCCCACAGCATGCGAGAGCACCCATTGGGTGCTAGGCTGGAATGCAAACTATTTACATGTGTTTGGAATTTAGAGCTGTGCTCTCCACTTAATACCAATGCTGCTTCCTGAAGGATGAAGGTCTGTGAGAAGAACCTTTTACAGGTGAAAAGTGCGGGTTCCTGTTTATAGGTTTATTGGCTCTTTCAACCCCGTAGGAAGTTTTTTCATGAGTTTCCTAGGAGAGGGAAAAATGCCATTGTAAAATTGGATAGCTTTTATGCTCTGACACTTGCAACTTTCCTCAAAAATAGAATTTAAAAATTACAACTTCTGCTGTCTACCTACCTTTCCTGTCTTTATTTCTTCTGTCCTACTTCAAGTGGACAGAAACCAGACTACTGCAATAAGTACTAACTGAGAGACAACGGGAAAACAGAAAGTGAGTGTGACCGCTAGAACCAGCCTGCTTGCCTATGTGCTAAGTCAGCAGCTTTGGAGTGCTGGTTATACAACACAACAAAACCAGCTAATGTGTCACTACATATGAAACCCAGCCAGTAATACCCACCTCCCTGCAATAACTAGATGTGAGTCGGAGCAGTATGGACTCTTACAGCCTAGCCACATGCAGCTGTACGCTCTGAGTTCCCTCAGGCAATTTTCTTGGCTGACGTGCTGACCCCAAAACGAATGATGCTTGGCTAGTCCAAACACCTGTCACTAGATAGTCCAAGTACCTCCTCGTGACTTCCTGTCCAGCCCACCGCCACCAGACTCTTCCCTTATCTCTCACAAGCTACCTCTTCGAACAGTACCCCACAGTCCCGGTACAGCTGAGCTGTGGATGCGACACTGTCCATCCTCAGCTTTGATCTTTCAGGAACTCAACCTGCTTAGAAGTCAAGAGAACCGATTCTGAGTCCCAGAAATACGGCTGGAACCTAGAGACACTGCTGGAGAGGGTGAGTGTGTGCTCAGACTTGCTGGCTGGAAAGTCAAGACGACTGCTTACAAACTATGCCACCTTAGGCAAGCCACTTCACTTCCTGCTGCCTCTATTCTCCACCTGTAGAACGGTGCTCTTGAAGCGCTTCCCTTATAGGGTCACTGTGAAGAAAAACAACACTTTTCTAAAGTGACTGAAATAATTCCTGAAACTGAATTAAAAACTCAAACACCGAACTTCTGTCACTTTTTGTTTTTATGATTGTTGCAGCAAAAAGTAACAGGCTGTGTTTTCTATGAAAGATGGAATTCTGAAACTAGAAATTAGTGATCATGATGATTAGAACGTTTTTAAAACTTAGCTGGGGCAAACATTGTGCCACATGGTTATTCTGCATGACAGCCTTGCTGGGTGGCTAATCTTAGAGACTTGATTTTAAAGATAAAGAAACTCAGGCAGAGGGAAGTTGCATGACTGTATCAACAAATAGTGCCTGAAAGTCAAACCTAGACGTGCTTAACCACAGGCTAAGGTCTAAACACTCTTGTTCATCAGAAATCATTGCTAATGTCTCCTTCCTTACACAGAGATGGGGACTTGCAGAGGCAGACAGGAAGAGGAAAGCCAGCATGTTGGTGTTAGAGTCCAGACTATGATGCGAAGGTCTCTCTGGCATCCAAGGCAGCACACCTTCCACAGAACCAAGAACAGTGAGAGGAGGCGCCCAGGTTTGCCCAAGCGTCAGACCAATGAGAAACATTACTCTTTTCTCTCCATGCATACTTTGTTTCATCGTTAATTAAACTTTCCAGTTGAAAACTGTTTCTCTTGTATTAGGTATGCTGCTGCCCTGTAAGCAGCCATAACTGGATTTGGAAGAAATAGCCATTCATTGTCCAGATGGATTCTCCCTCCAGAACATGCTTTGCAGAGTGTGTGTGTGTGTGTGTGTGTGTGTGTGTCTGTGTGTGTGTAGCAAAATGCTCTTCACGGCCACTCAGCCCTGCAACATCCTCACTCGTTACCCAACCCAAAAGCACAACTCTAGCTCATTTTCAGGCAACTGCCTGCTCTGGGGAACAGTGGTAATAGCACTGTTCATAAATCTCATATTTTAGCAGTCACTGCTGATCTCCAGAGACATCCAGAGATGGCCTATTTGACTAAATGCCTTTCACTTGAGTCCCCATCTGTTGCTGAGGAATGATACAGCTCTTTTAAGATTTGCTTCCTTCTTTGCCTCTGATTTGCACTGGAGTAGGGACAGACAGTCTCGAGGACATTCCCGTCTCTTCTGGCATTGACATACCCTTACACAATACTCAGTCCAGAGTCACATCCGGAATCTCTCTCACTGGAACTAAGACTACCAAACTCTTGAAAGCATTGCTCACAACACACTTCTAGTTTGCTATCCTGTACACAGCAGGTGCACACACACACAAACACACACACACACACACATACCTCGAAGGACTCATCTTTCTATGCCTAATGTACTCTGGTGTCATCCATTATCTTTTATTTTATTTTATTGGCCACAGACTCAAGTTAATGTCATGAAAAGCCATGGCCTACAGTGTGAAAAGTCAGGAGCAAGATTGGCCCATTCCTGATGTCCGGGTTCCGCACTGAAGACACTGCACAGGAACAACTTCCAGTACAGCCTTCTCCCAGAGCACTGCATGCACACGCAGAAGGAGCACATGTGATTTTAGCAGAGGAAGGGGCAGTGCCCGTGTTTCCTCTGTCAGATGGACCACAAAGTGACATCTTCACAGGGCTCAGAGGCCACAGAGCTCCCAGCTTCTCTTAAGAGTGCCCTAGCTGCATCCTGGGCTTAGGGATGTCACAGTCCGTTTCAGATCTCCCACCTAGGCAGTCTGTGATTTAAAAGCTCTCTATGCCTCAGTTTCTGTATCTGAAAACTTGGATTCACTTTTGAAATTGCATAGTACTTGGAAAAAGAACTGGTATGATCTATTCCTTCACATGTTCCTTATCATGTTACATGTTACATTTTTAAACTTATTTATTATTTGTTTATTTATTTAGTACAGGGTCTCACTACGCAGCTCAGACTCATAGTGATCCTTCTGCCTCAGGTGCCCCAGTGCTGGGATTACAGGTGTGCACCACCATGCAGTACTGGGGATCAAACCTGGGTCCTTGCGCTTGCCAGGCAATTGCTTAAACCACCAAGCTGTCTCTCTAGCCCACATATTATATTTTAATTACATGTATATGCCTCTTGAGAACCTGTCATCCTCCAGAATATATGTAGCCAAATAACAGAACCAGTAACCTTCCAGTTTGGAGAATACAGTGCAACTTTCTGAAAAATTTTCCCCTTCATTGTGCAGACAGGTGTGAAGGTCATCCAAAAGAATGAAATATGGCAGAATTATAACAAAGAAATAGTGAGGTACGGATAGGAAACAATTTTTTTAAGAAAATGCAGCAATTAGCTACAAAATTATTCTCATTATGAACTGAAGTTACACATTTAGTAAAGCTAGCTGTCTGTCTTCTGTATCTGTAAATAAGGGACATCTGGTAAATGGTGCACCTATTTCTAGCACAGTCTTTGGTGGGTGAAGTGCCACATGTTTGATGCGAGCTCGACCCTTCAGGAGAGGATGGCTGCCTCCGGCCCTCCTGCCTGTGTGGGACCGACCACTCAGCAGTGTGGAGGCAGTGCTCCCTCCCGGGCAGTGGGACTCCGTGAGAACACAGATGTGGGTGCGCTTGCTCAGGGAAGCCCTCTAGGGTTCCTCCACAGGGTGTCACATAGCACAGCTCAGTGCAGTGGCACTGTAGGCCCTAGAAGTTACAGGAATGGTGTGAATCAGGAGGTGATGGTGGCCAGGAGAAAAGAGAGGGAGGAGGAGGGAGGAGAGCAGAGCAAGAGACAGAGAGGAATGAGCAAAGGAAACAGAAAAGAAGTAACATGCAACAAGATCTTCTATGGGATCTGACCTTCACGCTAACCTGGCTGCCATTGGCCCTTCTTTTAATGCATTTAGTAGAGGGTCTACAGGGTCTCATTACACAGACTGGACTCATAGTGATCGTTCCGCTTTCAGCTTCCCAAGCGCTGGGATTACAGGTGCATGCCTCCATGCCCAGTCTCAGTCACTATTTCAGCACGCCGCGGGAGCAGGGCCAGCATGGCAGGCAGGGAATCGGACTTAGGGAATCTGCATAAGCAGGCAATTTAATCTGCAGAGCTAACTGGCTGGCCTTATTGGTCCTTTTTAAACATTTTCTTAGGAAAATTATTTTAAAGACAACACACACACACCCAAAAAAAAAAAAATTCCAAAATGATATGATAGTAGGATAACTATAGTAAATACATTGCACATTGTTATTCATCTTTTAAGACAATAAAAAATAATAGTAAAAAAATCTTAGAAACAAAACAGAATTTCACTGAACAAAAGGATAGGAATTCAACATTTGTCGTTATGCTGCATACTGTTTTCTTCAACTTAGCTGTTCAGATGACCAAATGCAAGCATGTAAAATGGTTCAAAAACTACAGTAATCAAAAAGGAGAGAAAAAAATTAAGCATTAACTGCTCCTTTCAATAGACCAGCAGAAATAAGCAATCAGCAGTACAATTACCCAAGATAGATGCATATATATATATATATATATATATATATATATATTCCCTTGCACTTTTATATTTAATCTTTCTTTTTTCCTTTCCATTATCCATTACTCCTTCCTTCTGAACAGTTTCTTCCCCTTTCAAAGTGTCCACTGTACCTTTCAGATCCCATTTATTCTTTTAGGTTCTTAAACTAGTACACAATATGACATTTACACATGCAGGTCTGATTTATTTCATTTGTGTGTATGGTCTCTAGTTGCATCCATTTACATATAGAAGCTTTGAGTTTATCCTTTTTCATAGCTGAGTAATACTCTATTGTATAAAAATGCCACACCTTTTTTATCCATTCTTAGTTGATGGGAATTTGGGTTGTTTCCAAGATTTAGCTGTGACAAATTGATCTGCTATAATGTTTTCAGTTCTTCTGGAAAAAGTACGCCAGTGGGGAAGTAGATGACTTGAATTCTAGATTTTTGAGGAATTTCCACACTGATTTCCACTAGTCTGTACTCCCACCAATAGTGAAGAAGTTTTCCTGGGAGTTGGGGAAATGGCTCAACAGAATAAGTGCTTCCTTGGCAAGCTCAAAGGTCTGAGTTCAATCCCCAGTTCTGCCCCCTAAAAAAATTAGAATAAGTTTTCCTTTTTCCTCCCTACCCCTCCAAACTTTGTTATTTATTGACTTTTTGATGACAGCCATTCTTTCTGGGGCAAGATGGAATGTTTTAATCTGCATTTCTTGAATGACCGACCAATGAGGTTGAACTTCTTCTGTATATCTGTTTGCCATTTATATTTCTTCATTGAGAAGTATAATTTCATCTCAGATGTCCATTTTTTGATTAGGTTTGAATTTTGGGAGCCTGAGTTTTAAAAATTCTTTATATGTTCTAGACCTAGAACTGGAGAGATATCTTAGCAGTGTAACTGCCTGACTGGAAATTGCAAGGTCCTGAGTTTGATCTTCTTCTCCAGTATATTTAGTGTTTCTGTTTGAAGATTTAAATCTTTGATCCATTTTTTTTTTTTTCAGAACTGGCGATTGAACTGAGACCCTTGTGCTTGCTAGGGAAGTGCTTATTCCACTGAGCTATCTCCCCAGCCCTCTTTGATCCATTCTAATTGTAGTTTAGTGCATCTCATATATGTGGTGGACCACCTTGGTGACTCCCCTTAAAAAAAGAACAGTTATCTCCATTTTGACTGCGTCTGACCTTATTTCTATGCACTGATAGGTACAGAGCTCGCTAGGCATTTTCCTTATTCCTTCAGTGGACTTTAAGCAATGCATACTGGTCTAGCCAAGGTGCTGGTGGTAGCCTATGAAGATGGTACATGTGTTTCCCTGATAAAACACACCTGCTTCTCTTCAATATGAGCTGGGTCAAGACAGGACAAAAAGCCAGTGCTCTATGCTGTCGGTTGGGATCAAGCCTGGAGAAAGAGGCTATGACTTCCTGGAACTTAAAATATTACACATCAGAGCTGAAGCGCCAGACCCCAGAATGTTAGATACTATCTCAGTAGTATAATGCAAATTACTTTTTCTGCATAGCTTTCTCTCTGCATATCACAGATGTAAATGCAGGCCTCCTAACTAGCCCAGCTCACAGTACTCATCTACCTCCTGCAATTCTCAGTCATTCATCCTCAAATTACTTCTTCATGATGGAATAAAACTTGGATTTGGCCCTGGGTCAAGGCTTTTGTCCTGGACAGCCATCACCATGGCTGGACTTAGGGCCCCCTTGGCTTCTCATAACTACAAATATGCCTTAGTATCTTTATTCTTGTTGTGGGTTGAACTGGAAGTGGTAGGTTGGAATTAACTTAATGGGATTCCAATAACATACTTTGGGATTACAAATATAAACTTTTAAACTTTTTGGACCAAGATAAGGACCAGGAGGGGCTCCCAACAATATATGCAGAGATAACTACCATTACATGGCAAGCTCAGGATTCGAATCAAGGCCATTTGACCTCTGATACGACCTGCCTCTCTCCCCATTACCTGAATCTCCCTCTCAGAGGAGAGCTTTCAACATCACAGTGATTCCCAATGTTTTGGTAAAGGTCCTACCAGCATCTCAGCTTACCTTGGGTAATCCCCAGGGAACCACACCCCAGGAACTCACTAAGAACGGAAGCCCAAGCTAATCTAAGCACACCACCGGCTCCAGATGCACTTCCTTCACAGTAAGCACCAAAGGTTTGAAAGTATTATAAGCCCTGATTGTTACACAGCTGTTTCTGATCAAAAAGCAAAGGAATCACCACTGTGCACAGTATTAAAATAAATTGATTCAATACTGATGTGTGATTTGCAAACTTTCTTGTGTCTACCATTAATCTTCTAGGAACAGTTAGCTTATTTGCGCTAAGAATTTTTCTGTTTACCTAGTGGTAACCAGCATTTAATTAAAAGAGCTATCGGCTTGCTTTTAATGCTCCAAGTGCGGAAACTAAGCTATGTCCCTAGAGGATATAGTATCTGTTGCTGGGTGTTTTCAAGTCAGAGAAGGTCAGTCAAATTATTGATGCTTTTAATTAATTTCCCACAAGTAGTCTTATTCTTTAGACCCAGAACTACGAAGTGAGGGATTTTTTTTCTTCTTGCTTTTGAAAATAACAACAAAGAACAAAATACATTGCTAAAGACTTGCTTGAACCATTCTCTCCTTCTGGAACTTGGCTTCCCCTGGTTCCACCATAACTTCCAGTCCCTTTTTAAGAAGTCCTTGTTTGGATCCCATAACACAGTGAAACCAAAGAATAATGCATTGTACCCATAGAGGATTTTACAGGGTAGAAGGCACATTCATGCATGCAGTTTCCTTGGTCAACTCTGTTACTCTGTCTCCCTAATTGACAGAAGCCTAAGTGACAGGTTATGGCCCTCCTATGAATTGCTGAATTATTATGGCGGTCATCCAATATGGCTGAAGCCCTTAAACAACACCTTATCTTCTGAGAGACCACATTCCCCCTTCTTCTTCAACTCAGCCCAGGGTGCAATTTGCTTTTATCTTTCCCACCACCAAAGGGAAGGCCCCAATCAGCTCCTCAGGTATATCTAAACATGCCCCCTCAAGTCCCACCCCTTTTGCTTTTATGGCAAAAAACCATAAAAGCCTCAGCCTCCCTTTGTTCCAATCCAGAGAATTCCTTCTCTTCCCAAATTCTCTCCGTGTCTTCCAAGACAATGAAGCCCCTTTCCTTTTATAACAAAGCCCCTTTCCCTTTTCCCTTCTGCCTGTTTCTCTGCTCCGACATCATCAAAATCTACCAATAAGCAGGCGTGGGGAAATGACATGACAGGAATCCAACTTTCTGACTCCATACACAGTGTTGCAGTGCTTCCTGGATGCCTGGTGCTTCCAACTGCACTCTGTCAGAAGCCACCCCTGAGCCAAGGAAATGGGTGACCATGATCAACTCATGATCAACTCCAGCGGAAAGCAGTTAACAGTGGGGTTGATGATAGGGAGGGCTAGAGAAGAGGAGGGAGCCTGCCACAATCCCATAAAAGCCGCTTCTCAAGCTCTGCCTGATGCTGCTACGGGAAGCGCTGCAGAGTTGACTGCCTCAGTGTTTGTCTTGCTTTAAAAGCAAGAGAGAAGCTGGACTTCCGTGTTCATGATGCTGGTTCTAGATAAAATGTAAAGGCCACTTTTCAGAGTGCAAATCTCCTCCAACTAGCCACTCCCTTGTCTTCCTATCTCCCACCGGTGCCAAGTACATATTTCCCTTATCTGACCAACCACACCCTGAACTTAGATGTCATCTCAAACACTTGCTTTCTGAAACTTCGAGCTTGCCCCTCACCCTGAGCCTGCATGCTTTCCCTAACTCTGAGTTTTCCCGGAATTTGAACTTACATACTTGGAACATATGATACAGTTTTCACTTGGGTCAATCAGGAATAATGACATAAGATGCAATCAATGAGCAACTGCCAACTACTCTGATTCTGTACTTCTTGCTTGCTTATCCCATATAAGCCCCAAGCTACCAAAGATTAAGGCCTGACTTTTTTTTAAAGTCATTGCTCCTTGACATAAATAAATCTGCCTCCAAATCCTGGGTGGTATTTCAGTGTGTCTGTTCGCTGCTGCTGCAATCTGGAAAAAAAGAGATTTAGAGGAAGGAAGGAGGCTGGAGGGAAGGGGAAAGGGATTTCAGAAAGAATCAAGCTGTTTTATGTACATATACTCAGGATGATTTTAAACCAAATGTACTGAAAACACGTACCAATAAAAAATAAATACATTTTTAAAAAGACAGTGCATGTAAAGCACTCAGTAGAGTGGCTGGTTGGTGCAAGCTAAATCTTTGACATAAAAGAAAGAAAAAGGAAAAATATATACATAGTTTCACCATATCCACAAATGTTTACATAAAATTTATTACAGTAAAATGCACATGGCTATTAATTGCCCTTAAATACCCCCCTCTAATTGGAGCACACTTCTCCCATCATTCTTGCCGCTTTCTGAAACTATTCCGGGAGTCCTCTTTTAGGTCTCCACAAGATGTGATCAGAAACATGATGAATGTGCTGCCGAGTGACATCAGCAGAAAGGCAGGCTTGTGGACGTGCCGTGATGTGTCCTCATCCTCCTTATGCAACAGATCTAGCGCCATACTTCTGCCTCTTCGCCAAAGTCTCACAGTGACCGTGAAAGGGAGACATTCTGAATCAATTTAGGATGTTGGAACAGCTGTAATAGCACGGCTAAAGAAACTCACAAAGTAGGACTTCCAGAACTGCTTCAGAAAGTAGCAAGGAGGATGGCTAAGTGTGTTTGGAATGGGGGGAGCGGAGGGAGCGTGCTGAGGGGATAAATAATAATGATTCCTTTGCTCTAAAATTTTCTACTATTTATTTATGTATTAATGGATAGATGGATGGATGGATGGATTTAGTACAGAGTCTACAGAGTCTCACCACACAGATCAGACTCGCAGTGACCCTCCTGTTTTCAGCCTCCCAAGTGCTGGGATTACAGGTGCACACCAGCATGCCCATTCTCAATTGCAGTCTCGGCACACCCCAGGGGCAGGGCTGGCACAGCTTGTGATGTAAGGGATCAAACCCCCACCCCTGCCCTCTGCCTAAGCAGGTGCCTTAGTCTGCTGAGCTATCTGACTGGCCCAAATTTTTTGAAATTTAAACAATCACTATTTTATTAATCATACCTCATATTTGAGGTCCTCTCCCCAAATCCAGTTTTTCTCACCTCAGTTTTATCTCCTTTCTGACATTTATCCTTGCCTGACATTTCTTCGCCTCTGATATTTGGAAGTCTACTATTCATTTCTGCCCACTGAAACTTCAGTTTAGTAGGACCTTGAGCTCAATCTGCCAAGCTCATCCCCAGTAGCCAGAAAACATCTCTCTGAGGCAGTAGTAATTTCCCCCAATACCCGAAATTCAAAGAGGCGCCAACTGTCAGAAGACTGTAAGTTAGACACTGAGGCAGAAAACACAGCCCAAGCTTGCTGAAGTAGAAGGGAATTTGGAGCACTAGAGAAGGATGAGGGGGCTTTGGGGAGCAAGCAGAATGGATGGAACTAGGTAAGAAAGGGCTTTGGGGGGTGCCTGCTCCAGCACAGGTGGGAAGCCCCGGTGTGTGTGTGTGTGTGTGCGTGTGTGCGTGCGTGCGTGCGAGAGGCCAGCTGCTCACAGGGGCTTTCATAAGGATGACTCCATCTGTAGCTCAGCCTCTCACCATCCTTTCCGTGCCTCTGTGCACCTCTTTCACAGGGCGTATGCCCTTGGTGAGCTGTAAAGGCTTTTCACGGGCTGATTTCCTATTCAGCACTTTGCAGAGTGCAGGCAGACTTATGTCAACAAGATAGGACAGGGAGGTTTTATAAAGATACAAATTATCCTCACACCCAGGAAAGAGAACATCTCTGCTGTGCTGCAGTCTCAGCACTGCTGAGCTCAGCGAGTCAGAATTTGTTTCTTGAACTAAAATTTCAATAAGAGGATGCACCCAGTTTACCTCTTTTTTTCCTCTCTGTACTTTTCTGAATAGTCGCTCGAGCCCCACAACCCTCACTTGGATTTGGAGGGCAGCAGGGAGAGCAGGTGTGGTCCGCCCATCTTTTGGAGGGGCGGGAGGAATGTGTCTGAGTACAAGGGACCTGGCAAGATGAGAAGCCTCCCTCCACCTTTCCTGTCCCCTGCAGAAGTTTCAGCAGAGTTCATGGGGCTGACGGGTGTACAGGGAGGAGCAGCCAGGCCATAATTCTGTCTCTGGGTGGCACTTAGAGATGACTTTCGTTCTTGTAGAACATGAAGTACATGAGAAGCTCATCACAGAGCTAAGAGAACCTGTGGCCACGAGTGTCCCTGCACCCCAAGTTTCTCATTGTTTAGCCCCCAGCCCTTCTCAGCCTCGCCTTCTGCTGAAAGGCGTGAGCTGCGGGTGAGTCAGAGAGCTTTAGTCGCAGCGTCCTCAGAGTGATTGTATAAATGTGAGAAATGGCCACGTGGGGGAAATAATGCTTCCAAATTAGATTCAGAATCTTTAAGCCTTAGGAGAGCTAAGCTTAAATTCTGTTCCTAACTTTATTTAGAAATATTCCAAACTGAATTAAGAAAGAAAAAATCTTCTCACTTGGAGCTTTAGACCTGAAGACAGTTGGGACAACCGGCAGCAGAGAATCACTTGATTTCTAACATGACACCTGGTAAGATCAGCCCCAGGCCCTAGCCCGGGAGGAACATGAGACCGACCTTACCTTTTTGTCACTGAGGCCAGTCACTTGGTCCACAAACTCCTCCTGGATCATGAAAGCAGCCAGATTGGCTGTGTAGCTAGCCAGGAAAATGACGGCAAAGAAGGCCCACACCGATACCATGATCTTGCTGGTCGTGCCTTTTGGGTTCTGAACAGGCACAGAGTTGTTGAACACCAGGCCCCAGAGGAGCCATATAGCTTTCCCGATGGTGAAAGAAGGCCCATGCGGTGCTGCAGAAAACCAAAAAGGACATTCTCAGCGTTCGCTCATAATGCACAGTCATGCATGTGCAGTAGTGAGATGGTGGCCCCCACAGCGATGAAGGGTGCCAGACAGAAGCTGGAACCCTGTCCTAGTTGTGTCCCACCATAGCCCTGGAATCACAGCCACACTGAACTTCTTTTCTCTTTACAGTTAGCATTTTTTTCACATTTCTATCTAACTGCATTTTGCCACGTTTCTTGAAAGACAGAGAGAAAGAGAGAGAGAAAGACTGAGAGAGAGTGGAAGGAGGAAGGGAGGGAGGGAAGGAAGAAGGAAGGAAAAGAAAGAAAGAGAGAGAGAGAGAGAAGAAAGAAAGAAAGAAAGAAAGAAAGAAAGAAAGAAAGAAAGAAAGAAAGAAAGAAAGAAAGAAATGATTATGCGAAATGGGTTTTTGAATGAGAAGCAGTGTTAAGGCCTGCTTTAAATTTGGACTTGCTTTCCACTGGGGGAAACCAATCAGCTTAGTAAATGTACAGAAAGGCTGACAAGACCGGAGCTGGAAGGGGGAGGCTTGCTGCTTTGTATGCATCAGATGTGCTATCAGAGAAGAGCCATGCAATTCATTGGGACTCATGTTGGATATTCAGATTGGATTGTCACTAACAATTGCTCCTGTTCAAATTCACATGGAAAGTGTGCACAATATAGAAATTAGACCAAACCCCATTTCTCTGAGAATGGAGACATTAAGGGGAAGAACAATAGCGCTTAATTCCTCCAGCACTTCACAGATGGAAGATGTCTCACTGCAGGGTCACAGAAATTGAACTCTGATATCACAGTGCTTTTTCTTCTTCTGTGTATCCTTACAACAGCTATGTGTTCCTTCTAAGATTCTTAAATGCTCCTTGAAGCAGACTCAACGAAAGAGGCAGAACAATAAGTGAAGATTTATTTGGATGGGGCATATGCAGGCTGTAAAACACATTAAGGTCTCCAAGTCTTTGTTTTGCATGAAGAAAAAAATCAATTTATGCCCTCATTCCAAGAAGAGGGGAAAAGGTCTTCTTTTAACAGAAGGTTAATTTTTATGTCACTTAAGTAAATGAAGATATGAAAAAATGATCTACTGAGGTTTTGGTTGGCAATGCAAGCAGACTGGGCAATAAATAAGTGACGGAAGTAAATTCAGATTGATGGAAGTGAAGAAAGTCTGGGCTTGGAGCCGAAAAAGAGCAAGCGTTCTGCACAGTAGTGGCTAAGCTCAGGCTCCACTACCCTTATAATGGGCCTAATAGAGTGCAATAAAGAGAAGTAATTCTGTTCTCAAACTTGCCTGTTTCTCTTTTGTCTGCTTTTACAATCTTCCAGCCTCATTTCCAAGAGGCTGGGAGCTCTCAGAGAGAAATACCTAAGATCAATCTAGTTGACTTCATAAACTACTTACTTTTATTAGAGATGCATGTTGATCAGAAATGACAGCTACTTGGGAAACAAAAACAGGCAGTGCACAATGGGAAGGCTGCCTAGACCTGCCTAGACCGCCTGCTGCATTTCCGTCTTTACAATAGCCTCCTTCCGCCGCACGCTTCTGCACAGGGGGAAACTACAGTGACAGTCTTTGCGTCAGCTTCCCCTCCCCTCCCCCCGGTGCGCCTCACGTGTGTCCGCTCAGCTCCGTCTTCTTTGCCCTCATTGGACACTGCCCTCAAGAATCTTATAAATCTCTCTCCTTAGAAAACTGTGACACAGGGACTGGGGAGATGGTTCAGTGGAATAAGCACTTCCTTGGCAAGTGCAAGGACCCCAGTTCAATCCCCGGTTCCGCCAAAAAAAAAAAAAAAGAAAAGAAAACTGTGACACCTTCTTCATGAATCTCCCCATTTCCACTGCTGTTGGCCCTTCCTGTTATCTTGGCAGAGTACATAGTTTAAAGAATTTTTTTTTTTAGTGTATTTGGTACAGGGACACACTAGTCATCCTGCTTCCTTTCCCTGGTATTTTGAAGGGCTTGTTTAGCATGCCCTGCCTATCCTCCATCTGCCTTCGTCTCATCCTATTATTCATCTCACTCATTCACATCTTTGTTTCTTAAACATGTCAAAATAGGTCCCACCCCAGGACTTTGTATGTGCCCTTCCCTCTGCAGGGAATGCTTTTCCTTCTCAATCCTCAAGTCTCAGCTTAACGTCATTGCTTTTGAGTACCCCTCTATTTTATCACACTATCTAATGTAGCACCCCTTCTACATACACCAAATCACTCTGATTTATTCTGTGTGTGTGTGTGTGTGTGTGTGTGTGTGTGTGTGTGTGTGTGTGTGTGTTTTAATATGGAGTCTCTAGTTTGGGGGCTGGCATGGCACACTCAGGATTCTGAGGCACACAGACATGCAGTGCCAGGGATCGAACACAGGTCCTTATGCTTGCCAGGCAGGCGATTAGATTGCTAAACTATCTGCCCAGCCCTATTTTTTCTATTTTGAAATATATTAAAATCTGTGATTACTACTGTATGTGTTTACATGCTGCCTCCACAACTAACTCCTGAGATCACTGAGAATGAAGTAGTCTCTACATAATTCACCTTGTTATCCCGTACACCAGTACAGTGCCTGGCACATAGGACTCATGCAGTAATTATCCATCTAATAAATGTGTGAATTAAAAATAGTAGAAATGCTCATGGCACAAATTTAAAGTTCTACTTTGCACCTTACTCATAGGAAACTGTCCCAGTTCCTCTCAGACAGAAGGTCTTTTTGTGAAGACTACAAATCTCCCACTTAAACACAATAGGATAATTTATCACAGTTTACTGCTTTAACTGATTGCAGATGGTTTATGTAGTTATCACTACTCTTAAATAGATAAGAAGTGGGAAGATTTCAATAAAACTAAGCTCCTAACAGATTTGATTGGCCTGCTGGCTGCTTCCAATATTGAATCTCCAGGTGAAAGTAATATGTATGGAACTACAGTGCCCCATTCAAAGGGGCATTTGAGATATCAGGGTGTCTGATCTTTTACCATACCAAATCATTTTTCAGGACAGACAATTGGTGTTCACATCTTTCGCATACTATCCACATAGAAAGAACTGTGCATTGTGAAAAATCTGCTCACATGATGCAGTGAGTTGAGAACTAGCTTAAGTGGGACGCTCAGAATGGGTTACAACCAGTTATGATCTCCCGAGTGACTTTCGTATCCATCAATTATCCCATTAGTGAGTAGTGCCTGCAGGTCAGGCAACATCAGTGTACATCAAAAGAGTACAATTAAAATTAATTTTAAAAAGAGAAAAATCTAACTCCTTGAGGGAGCATATCATTTTATAATATTTATTGTCAAATTAAAGCAAGTATGATTCAATAGTTCAAAGAATTTTTTTTTAATGTATTTGTACAGGATCTCACTACACAGCTCAGACTCATAGTGATCCTCCTGTTTTCAAGCTTCCCAGCCCTGGGATACAGCTGTGCATCACCATGCCCAGTCTTGGTGGCCAGCTCAGCAGGCCTGGGGGTGGGACCAGCATAGCATGTGGCACCAGGGATCAAGCCCTTGTCCCTGCACTTCCCTAAGCATGCACTGAGTCCACAAGCTATCTCGTCGACCCTTGAAAAATATTCTAAAATGTATTCTCTAAGCCATTTTTTTTGCATAAGCTAAAGTTGAGACTTCAGCCCATGATATTATTTCTTTTGATAGGTGTTTTGCAAATTAATTGCCAAAAATCTTCTTCAAATGTGCTTTCTCAAGAAATTGATGATCAAAATTAAAATGCTTCATTTTATTCTACCCTTTTTCCAGTTGAAATGAATAAACCATGCTCATCTGCCATCAGGATTAGTTAATATTAATGGCCCCGAAGCATCACTACAATGATGCTATACCAAGGCAAGATAGGCCAATATATTCAAAAATAAAACAATCATCATGAACGGTAAATGAAATGTTATCATTCCAGTGCTGAATTGTGCTAAGGCAGGATTCCTTACCTTTCCCTTTGGCTAAGTTTCTGTTGTATCCAACAGGACTGAAGTATTCAAAGACAAAAACAGCTATGGCGGAGACCATGAGCAGCATCACAAACATCATCACCCAGACAGAGGCGCTGAATGGTTCTGTAGGTAAACAGAGCAGAGCAATCGAAACGAAGTCCATGAAATCCTCCAGCAAGAAGCCCATCTGCAGGCGCAAACTCCAATTGTGAACCGGCCATTCGCAAGAAGCTAGCTAGTTTTTATTCTTCATTCTTTATGCAGCAAAATATCAGAGGCCCTTCGTCAGATTGCGTGTATAATATGATATAAAGAGATAAAAGTAAATGACATTTTTACAAATCAGGTCAAGAGGAACAGAAACACAAAAGAACGATAAGACCAAAGGAGAAAGTCAGAAAGCAAATACACAGGGTACCGAATGGAGTGCAGTTACAGAGCCACTCACCGAATCAAAGGCGGGGAGGAAATGGGACCAGACTCAAGTAGCTCATCACAAGGCTTCTACAAAGCTTTGTGATTTTTATTGTCACTTGCTTTATTATATACTGGATAAATGATGTGTGGGAAGGGGAATTATAATGTTCTAGAAAGGACTGTAAATCATGAGATTCATAAGAGTAGTACAAGTTCACAATCTGTATCTGTGACTCTCTACCTATCCTGCTGTAGCCAGGTGAGTGCTCTGTATTTGCTTCACCTTCTTGTCATTGATAAAAGGGTCAAATGCAACTGAAATCATTTGATGACATTATGTTTCCTTGAAAATTCAGTGAAAAATGAACCATTTAAAGAAGAGAGGAACTCTGGAAGGCTGAGGGAAGAGGATTGCAAGTTTAGCAATTCAGCAACTTTGTGACACCCTTACCTAAAATAAAAAATAAAAAGAGCTAGGATGCATCTCAGTGCAAAGACCCTGGGTTTAACCCTTGGTAGCAGAGTGGAAGGTGGAGGGGTAGAGGCAATGAAG
This sequence comes from Ctenomys sociabilis, assembly GCA_004027165.1. Lineage (NCBI taxonomy): Eukaryota > Metazoa > Chordata > Mammalia > Rodentia > Ctenomyidae > Ctenomys > Ctenomys sociabilis. The sequence goes on from PVKA01000210.1 coordinate 146,155, forward strand.
AGGTAGATGGATTGGGTAGGTGGTGATTTCTCCCCTAAAGGTCACTTTTACCCACTAATATCCATGTAATTTAGGCAATAGGCAGACGTCTTAGAAGGGCAGGCCAATTAGTTCTGAATTTTAAACACTCTATAAATAGTATATGTTCCTATAAATAGTATCTTTTACTAAATGATGCTACTTAAAATAAATCTGCACTTTTATTCAGCCTGGTGAGGGTATGAAAACTAGGCATTGACGTCATTATTTCTAATATACATTCACTAGAAAATCAACAGAGAATAAAACTTCAAGAATGACTATGCCTCTACCTGATTTCATTAATGGGAACATCAGTGAACTGAAAATTCTTTTCCTCAAAAGTAAGCATTCTGTGAGGTAAAATATAATAAGTGCAATGACACCCCTTGAATATGAAACAATTTACTATGTTTCTGTTGCATTCTAACGATGCTAGTAATAATAATAAGAACTAGATTGACTGAAGGCCATCTTATTGTTGTCTGTGGCTATGCAACACAACTACAGGTCATCACAAATCCTGATTTACTGAGCTTATCATTTAGCAAGAAACTAATATGACTGAAGCTTTAACTGTATCTGATAACTCAAAAATTGAAACAAATGCTGTGTAATGGAATTTTGATAGTGTAAATATGGTAAAAATCAGCAGGTAATGATGCAACTTAATGCAAGATGAACTCCAAGAAATTAAGGACACAAAAACTCAAATTTATCTTGGTTAAATTTATCTTGAGTGGGGCTGGGGAGATGGCTCAGTGGAATAAGTGCTTCCCTGGCAAGCACAAGGGCCTGAGTTCAATTCCGACAAAAAAAAAAAAAAAAAAAAAAAAAAAAAAAAAAAAAAAAAATTTTAGCCGGGTGTGGTGGCGCATGCCTGTAATCCCAGCACTCGGGAGGCTGAGGCAGGAGGGTTGCTGTGAGTTCGAGACCAGCCTGAGCTACAAAGTGAGCTTAAGGCTAGCCTGAACTGCATAGTGAGACCCTGTCTCAAAAAGACCAAAAAAAAAAAAAAAAAATTTATCTTGAGTGATAAACAATGTTATGCTTCTAAAATCAGGTAAGTTTGGTACAGAGCTATATGCAGAAAGGAGGTAAATAGATTAACAGTTGGGAGATTAAAAAATATTTAGTATTCAAGAATAGAGATGTTAGTGTAATTCTTCAAGTCAGATATAGGAGTGGGATGGTGTTTCCCCCAGAGGAAGATCACTGTGATGGGGACATGAGTGTGCACTGTAAAGCACTCGGTGCATGCTGTTTACCTATACTACAACAAATGCAATCAGTATTTGATGCCATCATTGAAGCCAGAAATGGTGAGGGTGGTGTGTTATCCACGGTAATGCTAAAGTGCCATAATTTAACAAAGGTATTCTGTTACCTTGCACTTCTCTGTAGCTTGTGATAATATTATATTAAAAAATACAATGGTGACTTTTCTGAATTCTTCTGAGAGAAACAATCTGTAAACCTGCCCTAGACTTCACTGGGTTGACACATCCTTGTCATTAACATGCTGGTCAGAAAATTTGATGGACGCTGATCAAGCAACTAATGGATCCCAGACATTTCTAACTTGGAGTTGATGATCTTTGGCCCCTACTTGTGGTCATAGCTGAGAGGTCAGAGCCTTCTGCTGCAGCATTCTGGTTTTGGTAGATAAAATATCTCTGAGTGTCTGGAACAACTGCTGATTTCAGGCCCTGCACGTGGCTGCCAAATGCACACCACACAATGAAGAAAACTATTAAGACATCGGTGAAGCACTGTCCATATTGACTAAGAAGTGACCAAGAAATATTTTTAAATTGGTAGGAAACAAGATTCAACATTTGTCCCCAGGAAGGTTTCAGTCTAGGAGACTCCAGGTCAGCATCTCTTTGGATCAAAGAATCCAACCGACTTGAAAAGTCTTTAGAAGAAACTAGATGGAAACATCACAAGAGATGTCATCTCTGTCCTTGAAAAGCTGTTGGTTACAGTTTTTACACAAAAGCGTGTGACGTTACCTGCAAGTGTTTCCAATGTGAGTTAATGGAGTTTGCAGAGGCTAGAGAATAGGAAATAATGAAGAGCAATGCAATCAGATTCTGAATGTTTTGGCTCTTCCAGATGACTGAGCGAGTGAATGGAAAAATGTAGCTTAGCATGGTTCATTATGACTTTCAAAACCTGCAGATAATGACTGTAAATAAAGGGTGCACAGTCAATCGAATAGGGATGTAATTTAGTGACTTGGAAAAATATTAAACGTACTGCATAAAAACAGCTTTGAAGACAGTTTCTTCTGCCTATAATCTATTTTATTTTATTTTTAAAGACAGAGTAGAAAGAGCATGGGGGGGGGCTTCCTCAATTTAACAAAATACTTGACTCTTTTCATGGAAATGTTCTACAGATCCAGGTAAGATAAAAATCTAGGGAAACTGGGTTGAGGCCAGATTCAATATCAGCGACCCATTTTTATGAGACAAGCCAAATGATCTTTTTCTCTCTGATTGAACTGGGAAAAAAAGTTCTCTAGTGCAATAAGAAGATATGGTATCACATTCTGAAGAATTTTTTTTTTTTTACTTACTTCTTCCATCTCTTTTTAACCTTGAGAGCAGAACCTCTTCACCAAAGAGTCTTGATAGGCAATGGAAAAAATATGACTAGTGGTAACTCAGGCCTGAGTATCCATCTAGTGATTAGGATTCTACACACGTCTTGGTTGCATTTTTGCTTGAGGTGATGAGGAGCCTTAAGCTATTGTTATACATATTATATGTCAGTAAAAAGGGACAAAAGGAACATATTGGGCTATATTATTCGTCAAGCTCCATATTACACCGACATAAGTTACAAAACTTGAGGCAATGAGAGTACAATCGAATCCAATGAGTGACAAGGATTTCAACAGCTTAACTGGATTATCAAAAACAAAACTAGCAAATCCATGTGAGTAAGGCAGTATCTGGAGATCCTGTTAGTTAGCACTTCACTCAAGAGAAAGAAGCACGGAAGCTTCATGGGATTCTGACATAACATAGAAAGGAATATGCTGGACAAATAAGACTACGGGCCCAGGGGAGGCATCCACAAATTGGTTACAGTGAGCAATTTTCTTACAGTGTCTGGAAAAAGATGTTAGAAACTCAGTTGACCTTAATATTGTTTTCCTCCTCTCATGTAGTTTTCTCTCAAGGGTTATTTTAATCCCCCCAAAATTTAGTATAAACCCATGTATATAGGTATGCCAAGAAGGAATTAATTATTTTTATTTTATTTATTTATTTCATACGGAGTCTTACTATGCAGCGAAGGCTTACAGTGATTCTCCTCTCTCAGGCTCATCAGCTCTGGGATTACAGGAATGCACCGTCACAGCCAGTTTCAGTGGCCATCTCAGGGTAGGCCAGGGATCAAACTTGGGTCCTTGCACATGCTAGGTAGGTGCTTAAATCACTGAGCTCTCCCAAGACTGATTTTGAATTCCATGATCTTTGACAAAGTAATTAGTGAGACTATACAACAGTTGATATAACACTTTAAAGAAAAAAATTAATAGCTCTTTGGATATTTCATGAAATTTTGACTATTCTAACCAGGCTACCTGCTATATATACAGTTACAGAGCTGAAAACAACTACGAAAAGAAAATATAGGGAATAAAGCTTTACTTTGCTTTAGAAAAAAATTATGTGAACATATAAATTTATAAAATGTTTGCAAGAAGAGTCAAAAGTATTTTCTGCTCTCCAAACTATTTGGCTCAAAGAATAGCCCCATTTGCAATAGATCTCCTTAATGTTAATCAGCATATATGCTTCAGACTGTTTCTATTTTGCTTCTCAGAGTACTGTCATAAATCACTGTGGAATCATCATTTTCCCTCTTACACTAGCAAATGAATGAATGCCATCCTTGCTGGAGATTTGGGTGGATGCTGGGTAAAGGTTGATGGGATGATTTAAATTAATTATGGACAGATGGTTATTTGTTTTTAAATATTCTCAAGGCTCTAAGCAATGCATCTATTAATTTACACTTTCTAGAGTTAAGACTGGTATCTCAATATATGATAGTACTTTTATCAGCAGAAGTTTTCAAGTTAAAGATTAATGAGTAATGTGGATGCCTTGAGGTGGGTGTGAATTGGAGTAATTCAGATGCAAACTACTCTGAGAATACAGAATCTGATAGGCCAGTCTGTTTCTTTTATTTATTTATTTTTTTTCTAACAGAAGGGTGTTCTACCATTGAGCTAGATCCACAAACTTTTTGTCTTTTGTGAAACAGTGCGAATTTAGTTGCCCAGGTTGACCTCAAACTTGTAACCCTTCTGCCTCTGCTTCCCAAGCAGCTGAGTTTACAGACATGCACCACTACACCCTGTTTGAGCCTATTATGTGAGCCACAAGAAAGAAGACCTATAATTCCTTGTAGAAAAGTAGTACTCACTATGAAGGTCACATACCTAGAAAAGCAGAAGGTGAAACAGTGCCATTGCTTCTTGAAACCATGACGCTGATTCCTGTCTCCACAAAGGGCACAGAGAAGTCCACCACCTCGGAGCGCTCCTCATTGATGGTGAGGGAGCCGACAGCCATCACAGCCCGCTGATAGACCACCTGGATCCAGGAAAGAGCAGTGTGTTTACCTATTCTTCCCAGCATACACAAGACTTAACAGGGGATGGAGAGCCAGAGGAGGGAAGGCAACGTACTTCACCAATCATTCCATTCCACACGTTGTTAACCTTTTTGCCGTGCTTCCCATTGGTCACCAGGTAGAGGTCATAGGTGAACTTCACGGTTCTTGAGAGCTTCTTTAGGATGTCGATGCAGAAGCCTTTGCAGCACTTTTTAACATTCATCCCCTCGTTGGTTGAATTGCTGCGGAGACAACCACAAGACCACAGAAATTGACTACTAGAAGGTTTGTGCATTTTTCTTGCATATTTCAGACAGAAAACTAGCTCGGAAAGGGGAAAGTGACTTTCCCTAGGGCACACAGTGAGTTTGGGGCAGAAAAAGTAGAAAGTGTTCTTAATTATAACAGTTCTCATGAAGACAGCTAACACTTACTGAGAGATTATTACTGGCTAGGCACTCTGCTAAATGTTGTGTGCTAATTGCTAGTTTAACCTCCACATTTGACTGAATTACATAACATCTGTACCCCCATTAAACAGGTGAGAATCACCAACCCTTATTTTTAAGAGTTTATAGTGCTCTTCTTTAGGCCAAGAGTTTAGTCATCTGGTGAACCTTGAATCATAAAAATATACAGGAAATGGAGAGAGGCAGATGTGAAATTCCCAAGTGAAGTAGGATTTTACTTCATCCTCTAGTTAAAAGTCCTTGAAACCACAGGGAAGAAGTGAGATCTCTAGAAACCTGTGAAGAAGTAGGAAATCAGGCTCAACCTGTGCTGGAGTCTGTGGACTTCACTTTTGATGACAGGGGCAACTGTAGCATAAAGGCTTGCTTGCAACGTTTTTCCTACAAACCCACATGGCATGAAATATAAATGGTGACACTCTGGAGAAGGGATGTCTTTGACCAGGAAAAGGCCTACTTAGGAGAATACTGCTATCCGAAAATACATCTTGCCAGCCATCAAGATTGTACTGATTGGCCAAGTCACACTCAAAGGACATCTACACAAAGCACACACATTCCTAAAAATGAAGGAAATGCTTGCGTTCCCAAGCCAGGTGATGAAAAGTAGCTGTGCAACTCATGTGGGAAAATCAAGGCCTCTCTGAACAATAGGCTTGACTACACCTTGCACCAGAGCATACCGTTAGCTCAACTTTGTCTGGGCCATGAATGTCAGGAAATGTGTGCTCTACTTGAAAATTATACTTTTGGCACACCTACCTTTTGGGACATTAACTAAAAATGATGTTCATGGAAACCCAATACTGTAATAAGGAAATACATTCCCATATCATATGAAAAAATAGATCTAAACAGAAAAATCATAGCTATGTAAAAGCAGATAATTTTATAAAATTGCTGGATAGAAAAACAGTAAAATATAAAGCATAGCTATTTTTGAACAATAAAACATTTTTTCTTTGTCTTTTATTTATTTATTTATATCTATTTAGTACAGGATCTATAGGGACTCACTACAGATCAGACTTGTAGTGATTTTCCTGTTTTCAGCCTCCCGAGCACTGAGATTACAGGTGCTCACTACCGTGCCCAGTCTCAATCACCATCTCAGTGCACCTCTGGGGCGGGGACAGCATGGCATGCCAAGGACTGAACCCGAGTCCCTGCATCTGCCTAAGCAGTTATTCTAATCCTTTGGGCTAACTGGCCAGCCCTCTTTGTCTTGTTTTATTTCCCCCAAATAATATAGTAAGCGTGGACCATAGAGTTGAATGTCCACTATACTCAGCAGCACAGCTATATATCTGTAGCTATGTCTGTGAATGTAGACAGATTTGGCATTGTAACTTTGAATTAATGGAAGTGAGTTGCAAATACCCCCTTTTCACTGTGTTTCTTTGTCTGGAATCACCAACTTCACCATCCTCTCATATTTCCCTGCCTTCTATTCAGTCCTCCTGCTTCTGTTGGCCAGAAGAGTTTATAGTGCACTTCATTCTCTATCCTAGAGACTGGGTGACCTGCTCTGACCTGCCACCCTTAGTTTGTAGGTAGTGGGAGCCACATCTGTGTACTGCATGTCCACAAATGATGACTGGTTAGCTCCATGCTATAGACTTCAGGAGTGTCTGCCTCACCCCCCAGTGACCCAGAGCAGAGGTGTTAGGCTGGTGTTAAAATTACCAGAAATGTGATAGCAATACATCTCAAGTATATTAAATTGATGATATGTCCAGATGCCATCTTTTCTTAGTATACATAGCTCTGAGAAATGTGCCAAAATCAAATTCTCTCTTTTCTCCTTAAAACTAAGGTCCCTTTTCCCACCTTTACTTATCTCTGTCTCTCTCACTCTCTGCTCATTACTTCCTCTGTCCTAATCTTTTCTCTTACCCTGTCAAGATTCCTGGGTGGGGAGGGGAGCTAGACAGAAAAAGATTGAGGTTTAGGACCATGGCATATATGGTATTTTCTGGTCTCACAGGGAACCTCAGCTGGTTTATAAGTAAATGTACCCACATCCCTGGCTCCAAGGTCTAGACATAGATGGTCAGTGGTACATTGTTGCCCAATAGGCAACTATTAAAATCTTCCTCTATACCAACAAGCCAGAACTTGGGGACACAGGATGGAAAAGGAATAGAACAAATGCACTAATTTCATGAGCCCTCGTAACTATGAAAACTCACACCAAATTGTACTTGGGAGCTCCTGCTGGGCCCTTTCCCAGCCCTTAGGTAGCCATGAACTTTCTCCAAGCTCTTTGGGCACCACTCGAAAGAAAAGGTTAATTGTAAAAACAACAGTTGAAATGAATCCAATACGATCTCCAGTTTACTGGCCCCACAACTTCTCAGTGAAGCCAGTAGATATAAACACAGACATGCAGCTCAAGTAGAGCTATGTTCAGATCCTGAGTTGGATCTGACCAACCAAGAAAACTCAGGTCTAAGTCTCATGACTCATAGAACTGGCACTCATTCAGAGGTTGACACTTTTCAGGATGATTAGAAAGATTAAATAAAATAGAGTATCTACAGCACTTCTCATAATCCTTTAAAAATAAATCTCCTTTCTTCCCACCAATAATTTGACAGTTTAGAACTTTAATTGATAATATGGCCTTTTTTTTTTTTTTGCAGATCAGCTAAAAAAAAATTTTCCTATGTTTTCTTTATGCATTCAACACCCACTAACAGATTAGGATGAAAATCTGATTTTTCAGGTCATTCTGGCCTTTTACGTTAATATTTAACCTCCAGACTCCACCATTTACCAGAAGGGAGAAAACACAGTTTTCCCTGGGTGAGTAGTACTAAGAAGGCAAATGCAATCACTTTGTCTAATAGGAATCCTTTTGCAACCATTGGCCTGCCTTAAATCTTTGGCTTTTGGAAATGTAATTGATCTAATCTGTGTTAATGTTGGCACTAATAGATCCTAGTGTTTTGCTACTGACCTCGGCTAAGTCAAAGACTTCTATTTCACTGGGATACCCAGGATTCATGTCCCCATGTGGAAAAGGGAATACTGCAAGCTACCACTTCCACAGAGGAACCAAAAACATGAATTTAATCTGTCTATAGTCTTCAACAGAAAAATCAACTATTTTAAGGAGAGCAATTCACTTGGATTCATTTTTCCATAGAGTAATATAGCTCAAGATTTCATGCTCTGTATTCATCTTCACAGCTACTGATTTTTAAAGATTTCAAACTCTATGTATTGACTGTGAAGAATAGGTAAGCCTCCCCACTTGATGGCCCTGTTGGAACACAGCAGCTGTCATTATCAAAAGAAGAAAGAATCCCACAGAAGTTATGGACTCTGCTTTATGCCAGACACTCTGCATTCTTCATGAGGTAGACTTCTATTCAGAGAACAGACACCCTAATTACAACCTCCTTTAACAATTTCCCCACATTCTCACCCTTCTTCCAGCCCGTCCCTCCCTGGCATTCACTAATTTTTCTTTAGTTTCCCAAACTTGTCCACTTATTTCCTGCCTCAGGGTTTTTGACCCAATTCTTTGCTCTGCCTGAAAGTCTGTTCTCTTGGCCCTTCACATAGCTGGTTGTATCTTAATCCTTTGTCCTTTATCATCCTAAACCTGGCCTTGGCCCTGCAATCCCCTACATGTCCAATGTACTCTCTTCTCATGCAACTTTATTTCTCTCTGTATAAGGAGGATCACAATGTCAACTGTCCAGTCTTTCACTGGTTGGGAGGTTTTTACGTAATACATCCATTACATGACTGCAAGATCTTTATATTTTGCTTTCTTTGTTTATCAGTGTCTCCACTGTGCCCAGGACTGTCCCTGACATGTATACGGTGCCTAAGGAATATTCTGTATTGACTTAATTATGCTTATTTATAACACCATCTATGCTATTTAATTGTGAAGGATTTCAGCAAAAGCCATTAAGACATCATTTCTTGCTGTGCCTCAGTGAGCCTTACCTCCACTTATCTCCAAGGGACAGAGGTTTAGACTGTACTGGGAGCCATGATGGGGGCACTGGTTAGGGGGAGGACTATTTGAGAGGCACACTTATACTTGCTTCATCATCCTAGACAGAATTTCAACCCTAAAGAGGCTAATTTCAATGGCTCCAGTGATAAAATTTCCTCCGAACCAAAATGGGCATTCAGCAGTCATATATATTTTCTAAAATATGTAACTTGATCTCAAGTATTGAGATCTGAAGACTTGCATCTTGGGGAATGAATGACTTGGATTAAAGTCGAAGTGAAAAAATAACGTTATTCATTCATCATCTAATCATTCAACAAACCTTGGAGTATTGCGCTCTGTACTTGTCACTAAGAGTACAAAGATTAATAAGGCACATCTTCTAGCTTTGGGGAGCTTATCATTCAGCGGAATAGACTGACAAACTGAAAGCTATAAAAAGAGACAGTAAGGATAGAGATAGAGATTATCCAGCGTATGGTGTAAGCAAGCAGAGCTAGCCCAGGTTGGGGAGGCAGTGGCCAAACTTAAAAGGTAAATGGAAGTTGGGCAGGTGAAAGGAAGTGATCATAAAATATAACAGCACTCTTTCTCCTTCTCTGAGTCCCCCACAAGGGTGGTCTATGGTGAATGTCTACCTCAGGAAAAACCAGAGCCTTGGACTTGATCATGGAGGGATTTCTGAATCTCTAAAGGGTGTGGAGATTAAAGCGGACCCTTAATCCACATTGCCAGCTCTTTCTCCAAATATAGCAAAAGAGGCACAAACACAGCACAATCAGGTTATTTTCTACATGGGTTACACCTGAAAGTCACGTGCAAGTGGAGGCCACTCCAAAAGGGAGAACAGTTTGTAAAACTTTGAGAAATGTGGATTTGGAAATAAGAAAGCTAGAACGGAGGAGAATGTACTAGGAAATGGGAGTATGAACGGGCAGTGAGCACCACAGAAAGGCAGTCATTCCTGAGAGACAGACTGAAGGAACTGCTAATTCCATGAGACAGTAAAGAAAGCCGAAGACTATAAATCAGCTTTAAAAATAAAAAAAGATTAGGTATACAGCTACATTCTCTTAATTCAATGAGCAGAGGGATCTGCTCTAATAGGGTTTGTAAATAGAATATCACATCTGCACCTTGTACAATAAATAACCACTAAGAAAACAATGTGCAGTGTATTAATTACTGAATCTGTTCTACTAATTTGATTTGAAACTATCTCATTGCTATTTGTTCTTCAATAAAATTATGGGAAAAAAAAAGAAAAAAGAAAGCTACAGAGCCAGATGGACTGGACATCTGAACCACGCCTTCTCCCTTGCTCAATGGCTTTGAATGGGTTTCTTAATTTTCCCATAATCACTTTTATCAACTTACCACAGGCAAAACTAACCATCTCAAACAGCTAGTGGAGTTCAGTAAACTTCAATTTGGTGCCTCTGTGGGAATTAGGTCTTCTGATCTCTTACTGTTTTATCATGATGACAGCACATATTTTCTATTACATTTTATGGCTGAACTACAGGTGATATTGTTATCACTGATGCAGGCTTGATGGGAGGATTGACGGCACATAGACAACGATGTGCTGTCCACTCATGGGTACTCACTTGATCTTGACAAACTTCCGGCAAGGTACAGTGTTTCTCACACAGGTCTCAGTCAATGGGTCTATGTCCTCCACGATGACAAAAGGGGCTTCCTCCAAGGTGACAATGCTGAGGTGGTTGTCATCTGGCTCACAGTCAGAAAAGGACTTATACCTTGGCCACACAGCATGCCTCAGGCTCAGGGTCTGGTTCTCCCACTTGCCCACCTGCATCACAAATACAAAGACAATGCTGTATGTTCTTGTATCACTGACTTCTAGAAAGGCAAGTCCTTCCCCACCAGAGGCACACGAGGGGATATCATCAGTCTTAAAGGTTGTTTTGCTACATATCTCAACACTCACATCTAATTAGGTGCTGAGGAAAAAAGAAAACCAGTCTGTGGGGCAGCTTCCCATTCTGGCCCCTGCAGAGACTCATCAAGACATGTGTCTGGGGGTGATTTGGAAGCACTGGTACTTCCAGTGCTCCCTGGGTAAGGGGTTCTAGTTCTCTTCCAGACTCCAGGATCATGGACATCATGGAAATCAATAAAACTTAAATCAGACGAGATCGGGAGCGTTCAGGGTGGTATGCCTGAGCTACAAAGTGAGCTTAAGGCCAGCCTGAACTGCATAGTGAGACCCTGTCTCAAAAAGATTTAAAAAAAAAAAAACTTAAATCAGAGAGGTATATGTTTGAATGCTCCCCTGTTTGTCACTCTCTAGCTGTTCAAGTTTAAGCAAGATCTGAAATATCACTACTGCTGCCTTCTCATCTGGAGCCTGGGCACAATTCCACTGTCTTTCTATAGATGTCCTAGAACTCAACAAGGCAGTGCATGTGAACAGGGCACAGTGTGGGGCAGGTAGCATAGACTCCATGCTTTTCTTTCAAATGTGGAGAAAGAATGAAAAGGGGGAGGATAGAAGGGCACTAAGAAAAAGGAAAAGAAGACAGGTGAGAGGAAGATGCAGTTTGCAAGCACTTGAGAGAAGCTTGGAGGCACAGAATCACAAAAAGGAGCAGAGTGGGTGTTAGAAGCACCATCGTATTCCCAAATATGCTTCCCCTGAAGTTGCAAATTAAGGCGAACTTTTATTAATCTGCACAGAGTGGAGATGGTTACTGCTTAGCATACATCAACAGCTGTCAAAATAGAATCGATTGTATTCCCTCGGAGCAGCACTCGGCACCTTAGTGAAATCAAATTGAAGGCTGTATGTTTTGAACCATAATTCTATTTGACAGCTTATTGGCACTACTCACATCCACACCGGGAGCAGACTGCCCCCGCATCCCACTTTCTCCTTCATCCTCCCGCCCCCACATGCAGTTGTGTGACACCACAGGTCAGCGCTTTCTTTGTAATACCAACCTCCAGGAAAACACCTCCTCTAAAAAGCTAAGTGCCAAGTGCCGGCTTGTCTGCTGGCATGACCGCCTCACCTCTCCACGAGTATCATCAGAAATGAGTCTCAGGCCCTTAGAAAAAAATTGAGACGGGCTGAGGACAAGAGGGGACAAGGGCATGGAAGAGGACAGAATCCTCCTTGCCTGAGATTACCTCATCATTAACCTCTCCAAGGATTATTTTCTACACTTATGACAATTACAGTGAGAGCTGAATGAGCCAATCACGCACACGACACTTAGAGCCCAGCTCGTGACACACGTGCTGCCTGTTATGCTGCCTGCTGTCGTCTGCATTTAAGACACATCGTAAATATCACCTGATCACATCATTCTTTCCCTCCCCAGTCATCTGTATCTTTGTACTGATCTCCATCATAACGTTTTGATACTATAATTATAACAGTCTTACCATTGAACATCATGAATGTACCAATATCACAACTTAATCTAACACACAAACACAAAGAGAAACACACACACATATGCCACATGGTGAGAATTATAAGTTCAATTTCACTGTTCAGGGAAACTGAATCACTGTGAGGATGTGTAAGTTGTCCCAACAAATAGAGCAAGAAAGTGATGGAATCAGGGTTATACTAAGGCGTCTCCCCACTAAGTACACATTGCTTCCCATTGGGCCCTGGTAATGACGCTACACCCCAAGGCCTCCCCACCTTTGCAGATGTGGCTACTAATGTAGCAAAGTGATGTAAGTTTAGGCAAAGACCATGTACACAACAGAATCTTCAGTGATGACTTAGCCACATTCCAAACCCACTACCATGGCAAAAATTACAGCCATGGGCCAAATGGTAGGGAAAGAAGTTGCAAAGGCTTCTTAGCTGCCAGAGTACACTAGCCGTAAATCCTCCCTGCCCTGCTCCTGGAAGTGGGTGGCAGAGGTACGCTCTTGATCAGAAACCCAAGATGCTGTGTGAACATTGCCCTTGCTCCCGAGAATTCTCACCTCCTGTGAGTCCAGTGTTCTCCTCAGTATCCTTTCACCAGAAAGACCCCCCAATTATACACATGCTCTAGACCAGAAAGAGAACAAATAGGTACTATTTACTTTCCCCCTCTAAATTAATATTTACAAAGTACAGTAACCAAATCAATTGTTTGTGGAATAGTTCACCAAAGATTCCTTCACCCTGTAAATATTGATTGAATGTCTGCTTGGCACCAAATGCTGTGCTATACACTTCGGATGCTGTAGGGTGAACAGCAAAGGTTTTGCTTGCATCGAGTTCTTATGCCACATAGGATGACAGGCGTTCATCACACAGAAGCAAGAAGTCTCTGCCTACACCTGTGCTGCCTTCAACATCTCTATGTTTTTCCTCTGCCAGTAGACTGCGCATTTCTATTTTAATATTTAGAACTCTGACTCATTTTGATTTAGTCTAGTGTGTGGTGGCAGACATGAGTTTACTTTTAATTTCAGGTATGTGGAAAGCCAGTTTTCCCAGCACCATTTATTAAAGAAGCCGTCTTTCCTCCAGCGAACGTGATTGGCCCCTTGGTCAAAGATAAGGTGGCTGAGTATATTCGTAGTTGTTTCTGCATCTTCTCATCTGTTCTATTGATCCTCAGGTCTGTTTTTTCCCCCAGTATTGTGCTGTTTGTTTCACAGCAGCTTCATAGTATAATTTCAGGTCAGGGATTATGATGCTTCCTGACTTCCTCTTGTTGCCCAAAAATGTCTTTGTTATTCTAGGCCTCTTCTAGCACCCAAGGAGTTTTAGGAATTTTTCTCTGGATCTGTGAGATTGGGATTGCAATAAATCTGTACAACAATTTTGGGCGCATGGCCATTTTCACTAGGTTGGTTTTTTCTATCCATGGGCAAGCAATGTATTTCCATTTGCTGATATCATCTTCAATCTCCCTTGCCAAAGTACTGCGACTTTCAGTGTATAGATAGATCTTTTACTTCTCTTCTTAGATTGGTTCCTCAATATTTCGGGGTTTTTTTAATGCTATAGCAAAGGGTATGGTTTTCCTAATTTCTCTCTCTGTGAGCCTGTTATTTGTGCATAGGAATGCTACTGATTTTGGAGTGCTGACTTTGTATCCAGGTACACTACTGAATTTGCTTATTAAATCTACAAATCTTTCGGTGAAGTTTTTGGGTGTTCTATGCAGACTATCATGTTATATATGCAAATAATGATGATTTAATTTCTTCCTTTTTATTTGTTTCTTTAATTTCCTTCTTCTGTCTAATTGCTCTGGTTAATGTTTCCAGAACTGTATTACATAGAAATGTTAATAATATGCATCTTTTCCTTGTTTCTGATTGTAGAGTGAAAGATTTCAGCTTTTGACCAGTTAGCATGATGTTAGCTATTGGTTTCTCATAGACAGCTTTTACCATATTGAACCAAAGACCATCTATTCCAAATTTCTATACAGTTTTTATCATGAGTAGATGTCAGATTTTGCCAAAAGCTTTTTTATTTCATTTATTGAGATGGTCATATTATGTATATCTTTGGCCGTGTTAATGTGGTGCATTACATTTATTAATTTGTATATGTTGAACCATCCCTGCATCACTGGGGATAAATCCTACTTGGTCGTGGTATATAATCTTCTGGATGACTTGCTATATTCTATTTGTCAGTACCTTATGGAGGGTTTTTGGATCTGATTGCATGGAAATATAAAAAGAATTAACAACTGGAATCTCATCTCATTAAAAAGCTTTTGTAGGGCTGACCAAATAGCTCAGAGAATTAAAGTGCCTGCAGGCAGGCACAGGGGCAGGGATTTTATCCCTGGGCCTGCTGTGCTGGCCCTGTCCCCCAGGGCACCCTGAGGCAGGGATTGAGACTGAGCATCTTGGTGCACACCTATAATCCCAGCTCTTGGGAGGCTATTGGGTCTTATCTATGCAGTGAACCCTATACATTCTGTAGGCCCTTCCTAAAAAAAAAAAAAAAAAAAAAAAAAAAAAAAAAAAAAACTTTTGTACAACAAAGTAAATCACCAACAGACAACAGAGTGAAAACAATCCACCAAAAATTTTAGCTATTTGCCCCACAGTCAAAGTACTTATATGTAGAACATATAAAGAATTTTAAAATATCAGACCCTACAAATTCAAAGACCCAATCCAAAAATGGGCATCTGGGATGATATCAGACCAAATGCAAATGCCAAATAAATGTTCAGCATCATTGGTTATTCAAGAGATGTAAATTTAAAAAAAACACTGAGATTTCATCTCATTTCAGAGAGAGTAGTTACCATCAAGAAATCAACCAATAACAAATATTGAAAGGACTATGAGGGGTAAAGACCACTTCATCACTGTCAGTGGGAGTATAGACTGGCCAACCACTGCAGAAATCAATGTAGAAATTCCTCAGAAAACTAGGATTTTGGGTCCCATTTGACCTGTCTAGTCTCCTTCTGGGCATCTTTTTTGAAGAATAAAAAGCATCAGACCATAGCAACATATGAGCACCCATGTTTATAGCAATGCAATTTATAATAGCTAAATCTTGGAAGCAACCTAAGTAACTATTAACTGAGGAACTGACACAAAGATACAGTCTTGCTTCCAAGAACCTTTGGGACCAGCAGATGGGGGTGAGGTACAGCGGCCCACTTGAACTGGGATCAGCGGAAAGGAGCTAAACACAGTAATGAAACCCAAGCCATGTCCTGACAGTCGAGTCAGAATTCAGTAGATTTAAACCTGTAGAATGCTTTTGTGAGGTTGCTGGGCCCAGTCGAGCCCAGACTGAAATCTAGGCCTAGCGGAGCATCCTCATGGCACAGAGGTGGCAAAGGATAACTGGGATGAACTAGTCTGCCTGGTACATGAAGGGGAGGTAACCAGACAGAACTCAGAGGAACTAATTTAAATGCAAATTCCCAATTCAAGATCTCCATTGTTGGACACCTATAGTGTTTGCTCTTAGGGTCTACAGCACAAATCCATCAGCCCCCAAAGTTTGTCAACTTCTAAATTTCATTACATGTTATTAATATTGCTAATTGTTCAACTGTAAATAGGGAACCTTATCTGCCTTAACCACAAGTACAAACAAATGGGTTTGTACTTCAAACTATAGGAGCAAACATGATAGGTGTCTAACAAAGCAGATCTTAAATTGGAAATTTGTATTTAAATTAGTTTCCCTGAGTTCTGTCTGGTCATTTCCTCTTCATGCACTTGAAATCTCCGCAGATGAGTTCACCTCAGTTACCCGCTGCCACCTCTGTGTATTAATACCCACCTCCTAGGTATTAATGTTGGGAGGTGCTTGGGTAATATCCTCACAAAAGCACCTACACTTAAGGACTGAGGACAGTGCCAAAGGAAACCCATATCTCATTCTCAGTCAATAGAGAAGGCAAAATACACACAAAACAAGAATGTCTGACACAGGGAAAAATACTGAAAAAAAAAAAAAAAAAAAGACTTTTTACAGAGAAGCTCTGACCGCAGTGCTATAATCAAACTTTCACAAAAAGGTATCACAGAAATCAAAACATGGAGTACTCTCTGAAATAGAAAACTCTTCCATGAAGTTGAAAAGGAAAAAATCCTCCCAAAATCATTTCTGGAGGCAAGTATAATACTGATTCCAAAACCAGGGAAAGACACAACCAAAAAGGAGAACTACAGGCCAATCTCCCTCATGAACATAGATGCAAAAATACTCAACAAAATCCTGGCAAATAGAATACAGCAAATCATCAAGAAGATCATACACCATCACCATGTAGGATTCATCCCAGGGATGCAAAGATGGTTCAATACTCTAAAATCTATAAATGTAATACACTATATTTAATAGACTGAAATCTAAAAACCATATGATCATCTCAATTGATGCAGAGAAAGCCTTTGACAAAGTCCAACACTCATTCATCTTCAAGGTCCTACAGAAAATTGGAATAGATGGACTCTATCTTATCTTGATGAAAGCCATCTATGACAACCCAAAAACTCAAATAATCCTAAATGGGGAAAACTGAAATCTTTTACTCTTAAATCAGGTACAAGACAAGGATGTCCTCTATCGCCCCTCCTATTCAATATAGTCTTGGAATCCTTAGTAACAGCCATTAGAAAAGAGGGAGAAATAAAGGGAATAAGAATAGGAAAAGAAGAAGTTAAATTATCACTATTTGCAGATGACATGATACTTTACTTGGAAGATCCCAAAAATTCCACCAAGAAACTACTAGAACTGATAGGGAAATTCAGTAGCATAGCAGGATACAAAATCAATACTCAAAAGTCAATAGCATTCCTCTACACAGATAACAAGCACACTGAAAGGGAAACAATAGAAACAATAAATTTTACAATAGCACCGCGGAAAATGAAATACCTTGGGATTCACTTAACCAAGGAAGTCAAAGATCTTTTCATGGAAAATTACAACACCCTAAGAAAAGAGATTATAGAGGATTTCAGAAAAAGGAAAGAAATTCCATGCTCCTGGATAGGAAGAACCAACATCATGAAGATGGCCATACTCCCAAAATTGCTGTACAGATTTAATGCAATCCCTATCAAACTGCCACCAACATCCCTCCCAGATATAGAGAAAACTGACAAAAAGAACAAGCAAAATGCATTTTCAAGCCCAAGACCCACCCAGAACAAACCCAAGAGAAATCAGTATAGACAAGATTCAAAGCCACACACCTGAAATTACTAAAATAATAGTGACTGAAGTACAGAAACAACTTCAGAGGAGTAGATCAGAAATAATCTTGCAGGTAAAAAAAAAAAAATGATAATGACAACAAAGGATTACTAGGCTTTTCTAAAGGAGACACTGATAAAAAAAAAATTGATGAGAATAGAAAAATGATAGAAACCTTGAATGAACAACATAGGAAAGAAATAGAATGCATGAAGCAGATTCAAAGAGATATACAAGAAATGAAAAACTCCATTAAAAGTTGGCAAAACTATTTGAATGAAAGTGAAAATAAACTTTCAGACCTTGAAGACACCATTACAGCTAGTGAAAAAAGAATAACAGAAAGAACATGGCAAACTATTAAACACAGGAGAAAAGCAGGGAACCAACATCAGAAAAATAACATGAAAAACATAAATCAATACATGTCAGTTATAATCATCTATGTAAATGGACTCAATTCACTAATTAAAAGAAATTAACTAGCAGAATGGATTAACAATCAAAATCTAGCAATGTGCTGTATATGAGAAATACATTTGGCTGGGGAGATGGCTCAGAAGAATAAGAATTTCCATGGCAAGCATAAGGGCCCAAGTTCAATCCCTGGTTCCGCAAAAAAATAAAATAAAATAAAATAACCCACAAAGAAATTTATACACTGAAAGTCAAAGGATGAAAAACAGTACTCCAAGACCCAAGACCTCAGAACAAAACAGAGATAGCTATTCTGTTCACAGACAATCTGAACTTCAAACCAAGAATTATGAAATGAGATAAATAAGGTCATACTGGTTAGGAAAAAAATTCAAAAGGAAGAGATAAAAGTCATAAATATGCCAAAGATGGCAGCACGCAATTACATATGACAAATTTTAAAGGACAAGAAGTAATAATAACCAATATCACATTCTTAAAAGGGGACCTTAACACCCCCTTATCTCAAAAAGGTAGGTCAAGAAGACAAAAAATTAGTAAAGAGGTAGCAAAACTAAACTAAACCTTTAAACTAAACGATTTAGTGGTCATAAACAGAGTGTTCCACTCAATAACATCTGAATACACATTCTTTCAGCTGCACGTGGGACAGTTTTTATTTTCTAAAATATGCCACATACTAGTCTATAGATCATACTTAAGTATATGCAAGAAAATGGAAATTTTTCTCATGTATTTTATCTGATTACAGTGCAATGAAATTGGAAATTAATGAAAAAAGAAACTACAAAACCCCATAAACATATAGAAATTAAATAATACCTCTCTCAGTAAGCAATAGGTTACAGATTATCTTAGTTACTCTTCTCTCATTGCTGGGAAAATACCAGACACCCAAAATGAAGGAAGGAAAGGCTTATTTAGCTCACAGTTGCTAGAGGTTTCAGTCCATACTCAGCAGGCTCCAAGGAAGAGTGGCACATGGCAGAAAGCAACGTTTGATGGCTACAGCAAAGAGCAGAGAGCTAAGGGAGTGACATCAGCTTAGGTAGCTAGGAGCTCTCTCTCTTCCTTATACTGTAATGCAAATTACCTTTGCCAGGCCAACTGCAGAATCCACATCCAAAACAATCTATCATAAATTCCAGAAGCCACCCCATGACTGCATGTTGCTTTGGGGGGACAGCTAGACACAAGCTATAAGACAGATTGAGACAAGATATTAAACAACATATACAATCCAATGAAAATTCAAACACAACTTGTTAGAATTTGTGGGATGTAATGAAAGCAGCTCTCAGAGGGAGATTTATAGAAGTAAACTCACACATTAGGAAAACAAAGCAAGAACAAATAAATACCCTAATACCACACCTTAGCCTTCTAGAAAAAAAAAGAAAAAGTCAAGCCTAAAACCCAAAGAGGAAATTATAAAGATTAGAGAAGAAATTAATGCAACTGAAACAAAGAAAACAATACAAAGTATTAATGAATCCAAAACTAATTCTTTGAAAGATTAAACAAAATTGATAACCCCCCCCCAGCCAACTTCCTCAAAAAGCAGAAACAAAAACTCAAATTCAAGCAATAAGGAATGAAAAGGGAGACTTTACTACAAATTCTGTGGAAATTCAGAAGATCATCAGTAACTATTTTGAAAATCTTTACTCTCTCAGGATTGAAGACACAGAAGAAATGGACAGATTCCATTTGTAGATAGGTACAAATTGCCAAAACTGAATCAAGAAGACATAAAGACTCTGAATAACCCAATATCAGCCAATGAAATTGAAAATGTAATTTAAAAGATTACCAGCAAAGAAAAGCCCAGGTCCTGATGGATTCACAGCAGAATTCTACATGAAATTTTGAGATTTAATCCCAATATTCCTCAAACTGTTCAATGAAATTGAAAAGGAAGCAAAACCCAAAAATCATTCCTGGAGGCAAATATTATATTGATACCAAAACCAGAAAAAGATATGACCGAAAAGAAATTACAGGCCAATCTTCCTCATGAATATAGGTGCAAAAATGCTTAATAAAATACTAGCAAATAGAATACAGCAAATCATCATGAAGATTATATGCTACATACAGGTAGGATTCATCCCAGTGATGCAAGGATGATTCAACGTACACAAATCTATAAATTATATCAATACAGCCAAAACCCACATGATCATCTCAATATATGCAGAAAAGGCTTTTGACAAAGTCCAACACTCATTCATGATCAAAGCCCTACAGAAAATTGGAATAGATGGCTTATAATTCACCCTGATAAAAGCCATCTATGACAAACCAACAACTAACATAATTCTAAATGGAGAATACTTGAAGGTTTTTACTCTCAAATAAGGTACAAGACAAGGATGCCCTCTATCACCACTTCCATTCAATATAGTTCTGGAATCATTACCTAGAGCCATTAGAGAAGACAGAGAGAAATAAAAGGAATACGCATAGGCAAAGAAGAAGTTAAACTATCACTATTTGCAGATGACATGAAACTTTACTTGGAAGACCCAAAAAACTCCACCAAGAAACTCTTAGAATTAATAAACAAATTCAGTAGCATAGCAGGATACAAAATCAATACCCAAAAACCAATTTAGCATTCTTCTTCACAGATAACAAACTCACTGAGAGAGAAATTAGAGAAACAGTACCCTTCACAATACTAGTCACCATATTTTTAACTATATATTACAGAGGCATGAAAGCAGACTTCCAAAAACGCCTCACAAAGTAGCGAAAATGATGGGATAAACACGTTCAGAAGGAGGAGGGATAATAATGGCAGTGTGTCATTTACTGTAATACATGCTTTAAATGAAAGAATAATAAAAAATAGCATCCAAAAAATGAAATACTTAGAAATTAATCTAACAAAGGAAGTAAATGATCTATACAATGAAAAGTAGAACCTTCTAAAGAGAGAGAGAGATCAAAGAAGAGTGAGATCAAAGAGGATTCCAGACAATGGAGAGATAGTCTTGCTTCTGGATAGGAACCATGAACATTGTGAAAATGGCCGTACTCCCAAAATTTTATACAGATTTAATGCAATCTCTATCAAAATACCATCACTGTTCCTCACCGATCTAGAGAAACATTCTTAAAATTTATTTGGAACCAGAAAAAACCTAGAATACCAAAGGCAGTCTTGGGCAACATAAGGCAACCAGCCCATTATAATCCTTGACTTAAAATTACACCATAAACTTAGTGTCATAAAAGCATGGTTCTGGCCAAAAAAAAAAAAAAAAAGACCCAAGGATCAATGGAACAGATCAAAAGATGCAAATACAACTACAAGCACACTTAACCATCTTATCTTTGACAAAGGGCCAAACATGTTTACTGGACGAAAGACAGCCTCTTTAACAAATGGTGCTGAAAAAAGTGGTTCTCCACATGCTGAAAACTAAAACTAGACCCAGGTCTATTGCTATGCACTAAACTAAAGTCAAAATGGATTAAAGATCCAAATATTAAAACAGAAATACTAAATATCTTGGAAGAGAAAGTAGGTAGAAATCTTGAAGACACAGGAGTAGGTAGACAGTTCCTGAACAAAAACAAAACTGCATGGGAAATACTGCAAAGAATCAACAACTGAGACCTCATCTTCCTGAGAAGTTTCTGTACATCAGAAGAAATCATCAACAGAGTGAAAAGGCAACCCATAAATTGGGAAAAAGTTATAACCAACAATCACCCAGACAAAGGACTTCTATCTAAATTGTATAAATAACTAAAAAAAGAGTTGACCCCCAAAATTTAAAGACTGTATCTAAAAAATGGGCATCTGAGGTGAATACACATTTTTCAGATGAAGAAATACAAGTGGCAAATAAATACATGAAAAAATGTTCTACTGCACTGGCCATTTGAGAAATGCAAATTAAAACAATACTGAGATACCATGTCACCCCAGAAAAAAATTTATCATAAAGAAATCAACTAACAACAAATTGTAGAAAGCCTATGGGGGAAAAGGAACCCTTATCCACTGCTGGTGGGAATGTAGACTGGTACAGCCTCAGTGAGTATCAGTATGGATCCTCCTCAAAACCTAAGACCGGAAATCCCGTTCAGACCAGGTAATCACCTTCTGGGTATTTTCCCAAAAGAACTGAAAACATTATACTATAGTGATATATGTGTAACCATGTGTACAGTAGCACGATTTGTGATAGCCAAATCTTGGAAACAGCCAAAGTGCCCATCACTTGAAGAATGGATGAAAAAGATATGGTATTTTTATATAATGGAGTACTACTCTACTGTAAAGAAAGTTAAACTAGAAGCTTTTATAGGTAAGTGGATGCAACTAGAGGCTATACTCATAAGCTAAATAAATCGCACCCACATGTGCAAATATTGTATTGTCTCCCTAGTGTAATATCCTGAAAGGTATAATAAATACAGTAAAATGGAAAGAAACTGAACTTAAGGATTAAACAACAAAGATGAGAGAAACGAGAAAAGATAAGAGGAAAAACATACAAGTATATGTACAGGATGACTGAGATGATTGCACTCATAATTTCCATCAGTTTTTCTTTTAAAATAGCAATTAATGTTTATAATTTTCACCTTGACTAATTGTATGCTGTATGCTGATATCTGTGATCTGAGCAACTACATGGAGGACAGCAGTGTGTAATGCAAAACCCATGGTTGAATACCTTTCATCTTGGTCTTCTAAATGTGTACCATTTCTAATGTCTTATCAATTATTATAGTCTAGTAAGAGGTAAAACAAAAAAGACAAGGAAAAATATAAAATTTCTTGAAAGCAAGCACCAATAGTCAATTACTTCCCCAATTTCACACAACTATATCTGTTAATCTATAACATGTATATTGTTGTATGTTACCCTGTTTCTGACTTTTCTTCTATCTGTCTTCACTTCTGGTTTATTTGTTTATTGTTTATTTATTTATTTATTTGTTTTGTATGTAGGACAGGGTATACAGGGTAAGCAGTGTCTCACTGCATGGATCAGACTCATTGAGATCCTCCAGTTTTCAGCGTCCCAAGTGCTGGGATAACAGGTACACACCACCACACCCAATCTCAATCACCATCTCAGCATGCCCTGGGGAAATCCAACCCCCCCCCCATCCCTGCATTTACCTAAGCAGGTGCTTTAATCTGCTGAGCTATTTGGCCAGCCCTTCACTTCTGTTTTTACTCTTCAAAATTAAATTCACTTTTTTTTTTTTTGTCTTTTTGAGACAGGGTCTCGCTATGCAGTTCAGGCTGGCCTTAAGCTCACTTTGTAGCTCAGGCTGGTCTTGAACTCACAACAATCCTCCTGCCTCAGCCTCCCCAGTGCTGGGATTACAGGAATGCGCCACCACGCCCGGTTACAATTTTTAAAAAGTAAAGAAGACAGGAAAATATAAAAAGTTAAGGTTTTGTGAAATCAAATGCTAATAATTACTTGTCGAATCTTCCATAACTATTTCTGTTAATTTGCAACAGATCTAATGATAAAAAATAGATAATGTCACAGCCATTATAAATTACCTATCCATGTTTTGAAAATATATAACGTGTATACTCCTATATGTTGTCGTATTTCTGTCTTTGTTTCTACTATTTGTTTTTGCTTTTGTTTTTTCTCTTCAAAATAAAATACAAATTTTAAAAGACATGTTCTTTTTATACAATAGAATACTATTCAGCCATACAGAAGGATGAACTTGAGAGACATTTCTAGGTAAATGGATGCAGTTTGAGAACTCAAAATAAATCAGACTCACATGTATAAATATTGTGTTGTCTCTCTGGCATGAGAAACTGAAAGAATAAATTTTAAAAATATATATATGGTAAATATTATGAAATGGGAAGAAATTATTTAAAAGGAAAGAGCAACTAAGGAGAGGGAAAGGAAAATGAAAAAAGTACGAGATATGCTACTAGGTTCTCTTGGTTTATCGAAAAAAAGCTTTGATATCATTTGGAGAATTGTTTATGCTCGTATCTTTTACTCTCAATAACTACTTTGAAGGCAACAATACATAATGTATTAACTATTGTTATTTTCCTAATATTCTGGTAAGAACTTTTGTTTTATTTTTTCCATAAAATTAAGAAAACATATAGTACAAGGTGAAAGAAAACATAAATCTAAGAGAACATATAGGCGTGTAGAGAAATCAGAGAAGGCTGCCCTGAGGACGGGGTATTTAAGCTGAGGTGGGAATCGAGGGTGAGCTGGAGTCAAGAGGAGGATGACCAGGAGCACAGGAAGGGAGAGTACCCTAGATGGGCGGGGACCCAAAGATGCAGCCCCTTCAAGTCCTGCTAAGGATTTGCCCTAAGGGTTTAAGGGTTTCAGTTGTGTTTGCTTAAAATTCATGTGTTGAAACCTAATCCTCAATGTGGTGGAACAGGACAAGAGGGTCTCGGGAGCTGCTTAGGCTGTGAGTGCAGAGTCCATGTGGTTTCTCCTTCATAGATGACATCTCAGGGAGCTCCCCTGCCCTTTCAGCTGCGCTCGAGTGCCTGAGCATGCGCGTACACGTAGGAGTCTTAGCAACTTTTCAGAAATCCTCAAAACCAAAGTCCATCTCTTGACCCCTCACATGGCATCAAAAGAAGCTTAATGCAAATCTTGCTTCTCATGGAATTATGCACTAACAGTGGTTGGACAAGATATTATGTCAGCTTCTAGTACTATGGACAACCACCAGGAAGATAACAAGGTAGAAAGTATTAATTATTGAATCTGTGATAAAATTCAGCTATAAAAAAAGATAAGTAAACAGCTACACTCTCTTAATTCACTAATTAGAGACATCTGCTATACTAATGTCTGTAAGTATAATATCATGTATGCACCTTGTACAATACCAAAAGATTATGAAAACAGTTTGCAATGTATTAATTTATGGAATCTGTCTTGTTAATTTGTCTTGAAACTGTCTCATTGCTATTTGTTCTTCAATAAAATAAATAAAAAGATTTCAGGCATACAAAAAAAAGTTAAGAATCAGTAACACCCTGGGCTGAAAGGTCAGACAGACAAATGCCCAGGCTCAAACTCCACCATTGCTCCTCACTGTGTAACCTTGCCCCAGCCACGCAGTCTTTCCTTCATGAAGAAAATGAAAATATTTCAATTATAGATTTGGCCATGGGAGCTGGAACTGTTGTAGCCAAAATGAGCCCAAGGAACTATTAGGATTAAATGTATCTGGTATCCTGGAAAAGATACCAGGGTGAAACACAAAAGGAAAATTAGACAAAAAATAAGAGAATCTCAAAAGAGCACAGTCATTAGATGATAATCACGCATTACTTCATTCACTAATTATGACAAGTACAGTATGATAATATCAGATGTTAGTGATAGAGAAACTGGGTAAGAAGTAAATGGGAACTTGCTACATTGTATTTGTGATTTCCTGCAAATGCCAAACTATTCTAAACTAAAATGAAAAGTGGGGAGTTTTTAAAAACTGTAAATTATTCTCAGAAGGTAGAGTGGTCAACAAGGTGATCTGTGGATTCAACCATTCTACCTCCAAATCACAGCTGATCGCTTATCAGTTGTTCCACTTGAATACATAACTCTGACTTGGTTTCACTATCTAAATAATGGAATGATTACAGTGATATAACTTACAGGATTCCTAGGAGAACTAAACTGCCAAGTTGGTTACTTCTTGTAAAACACACAGAGGAATTGCTCAGCAGTGGCTGTATTGTTACTTTGCCATAATTTAAATCCATGAGGGAATACAGAGTTTAAAAGGAAGTTCATGTTATATCTCATGGTATAACATTTTAACTCCATAAATGCATTGACTGAATACTGGCCTTTTGCTGTATTTTCTGTTCATCATCCATTTCCTAGGTAACATTTTTTTTGCTCATTTTTATGTATTTGTTTTGTTTCTGCTTCATTTGCTTAGTGTATTGATTTTTCCCTTGGAAAGGTATCCACCTCCAATTTCAAGAGCCAATAGAGGCTTCCTTGGAACATCTGCTGGGATTGTTAAAATACACAGAGGTCCTAATGGAACAACCTGGCAGAGAATGAGCACTGAGCTGAGAAACAGAGAGATGACAGCAATGGGGTGATGACCTTGCTGGACATCTTGTAACAAGAACAGAAATTTGGCTGGGCTGTCGAGATAGCTCAATAGTCTAAAGTGCCCACTTAGCAAGCTTAGGCAAGTGCAGGGACTGAGGTTCGATCCCTGGGCACCACACGCCATGCCAGCCCCATCTGCAAGGCAAGCTGAGCCAGCTACAAAAAATAAAAAAAAAGAAAAGAAGACAAGTTGAAGACTTACAATATAGTAGGTGCTATTCTTGGAGCTATTTTAATTTCTATAAACTCCATGAACTAAAGTCATGAAATTACATATTATTTTTATCTCTACCATGATTTTTTGTACTTTAAAACAGTCCTCAACTCACCCAATAGACTGTGTAGAAGATAGAAAAAAAAAAATGTTGCTTTCAAAGCACAATGAACTTTGGTAATAAACCTTTGAGTGTTTTCTGAAAATATATGGAAGATTTGAGCACAAAGAAAAATAATTGCCCTCTGATGGAGAAAAGTGATTTTGCTAAAAATAATAAATAAAGAGGAAATTAACTTTGTACTTATTTTTTTTTTTTTTTTCTCTTCAGATCGTATAAATCTTTCCCCTTGTACTTATTTTTTAAGCCCATGCTTGTACAATGCTATTATGAAGTTAACTTCACTTTGGCTCCTCCACAGTGTTTTGGGAATGGGCAGCCACTGCTTATTGAAATCCCCAGCCAGTATTTCCTCAGAGCAGAAATAATTTCATCTCTAGAAACTGGATGCATCAAATTGGCATTTACCTTTTCATTTCTGAATAAACTCAGAGAAGCACCACATTGACTATAACAGGCTACAAAAAAATTAGGTCAATAGTGTATGTATTTTGAACTCCATTCAAATGTATATGAGTGTTTGATCTTATTTGATCTACTTATGCAATCCTGACAGGAGGCAATTAAAATAACCTCATAAACTGTCTTCTAATCTCAAGTGGCATCCCCTAAAAGCATATATCTCAATACTAAAATCATGGCTCTACCCCAGATCCAATCCTCTCCTGACACCTGCTGCCTACAAAGACAAATTCCTTTACGTTAAACTGCTCCCTATAATATAGGTCTTCTCTCCTCTCATTTCCTCTACCTTTCTCAAAACCCCACATATACTCTCACACTAATACACACACATACACACCTTTACATATATATGTGCACATCATTAAAAATACACATATCTACAGAAATCTATGTACCCGTATGTAGATGTATCACGTATGTACACTCATACCTACTCAGACTTCCCAATAGACTCTTACATCTTCCTCATGCATGTACACATAAATATAACACAGGTGCATTCACATCTCTACACATACATGCATGCACATACACACAATAATATAATAATGTACATATACTGGTTTCTCCAGACATGCCCTGTACAACACCCACTTCCCTCACTGTGCCTGTATGACTGCTTCTGCTTGCAATCTTTCTTTTCATCTCCACCTACTGAAATCCTACCCAGTCTATCCAGACCTAACACAAATTCACTCACTGCACCAAACTGTCCAATGGTAATTCATTTTTGCATTTTCTGAAGCTCTAGAATCTTCTTTCTCCCTCATTTCCTCATTAGTGAACTCAACACTCAGGCATTCAATGACTTACACTGTCTTGGCCCTACAGGGGAACCCTAGTACTGCCATATGGACCTTCTTCCGAGGAGCCTCCTTGTCTTCAGAGCTTCTGGTCTGGTTGAAGAGAAGTCACCTCTCTATAGGTAAGGAGAGAGCTTCCTACTGTGGAAGGGAATCAGAAGATGCTTTCTAGAAGGAATGATTCCAAATATAAAGCAGACCAGGAGAGTTCCTGTATATCCTATAAAGGGTTTACTTTTAGCTCATGAGAGATTGAGCTGGTGATGGGGACTTAGTGAATAATTTTAATCAGGAGAGTCACTCCCCTGACTAAAAGAAGTATGGCAGGACGTGACTACAAGATTCTAAGTGCAGAGAGAGAAGTTAGGAGGCCAATGCATGAATCTGGAAACTAGAGGTCCACAGAAGTAAGGCTGGTATGAATTCATGAGATCTCAAAATGAAAAATATCAGTGTAATTCAGAGAGGGACCAGTTGTGTAGGGGTCAAGGGAGGGTACAGCCAGCTTTGAATTACATTTGTTCCATGCAGTATCCTGCTGTTGAGACACTCACACCCGTATGAACCCCAACAGATAAAGCCTGGTGCGCGCCTATCAGAATGTCCAACAATGATTTGCTAAAGATAACTCACTCTGACCACAGCGGACCACCAATTTTACTTCAGATTCAAAATTAAAAGAAGAAAGTTGCCTGTTTACCCAGCTTTTCTCCTTAGACACAAGACAATGAGGATCACAAAATTAAAAGTCAAGAGGAAATTTATTAAAACTGAAAGTGAAAGCAGAGTTCACACTACCTGCATTCCAGTGTGACTGTGTCTGGTTACCTCATAGGGTGATTTAATCTTCAAAGGAGAAAAGGCTTTGAAACAAAACTTTACACAGCATTAGAGAACATTTTATTCTTGATGAGAAGCAGTGATTTACTTCCAAGCTGGAGAAAAAGTATGAGTAATTAACTCTTCAGGAAGATGAAGCTAAGAAGGACAAACAAAGCAAACAGGAAGCCAATTTCTCTCCACCTGAAATATAAAGTCTTCCAAAGGACATGAGATAAATGGCCGCGAAGGGAATGTGAAATGATTTAACATCCGTATTTAGCATAAGTAGCCTCATCGATTAGCATCACTTCCATGGCTCAGCATGAACATCTGACACACCAACAAGCGGATAGCAGGTTTACACACAAGTAATTTCGCGTCTTGGATTGCCACTTGAAGCCAGAAGCAAACGAGAGTGTGATTGATCTGGGAACTACAACAAAGATGTCTGAGCTGCTGCTGTGGCTTGATGTGAAGCTGAAATGTGTCCGCTCTGCTGTGCTTTTTTTCAGTGATTTCAGTGAATATCTGATGTCAATTTCACTTGTGATAGCTATTGTGCTGAGGCCAGGTGTCGCTTTAGAACTCAGTCTCCCCTTACCTCACACATGCAAACAGTCTTCTGCAGAGAAGTCCCTGTGGAGAAGGTGGGGGTTGAACCGATTTGGCCTTCAGTGCTGTGGGGCCTGAGAGATCACTGGCAGAGGAAACACACAATTGTTTTTGCAGATACTACAGTAACATCTGGTCTTCTTCTGAATGTACTGCCTTAAATTCAATGACTGAAGATGGTAGGAGTGTGAAACTTGAGTCTAGATAAGGATCCCTTCCTAGGAATTGATTAAAAAGGCAAAGTCCCAGCGAGGCTTGGTGGCACAGACCTGAGAAGACTGAGGCAGGAGGATCATGAATTCAAGACCAATCTAAGGTATACAGAAAGACTCTGTCTAAATTAATTAATTAATTTTTAAAAAAAATAAAGCCCCGGGTTTTATTTTTTTATTTGGGGAGTTTTCTGTACTCCCCAAATCTGGAGTACAGATTTGGGGATCTGGGAAGAGGAAGCTGACTTATCAACCAGCATCCTGGGTCACTATGCTCCAGGTAGTCTGGGGACACTATTTTGAGAGGCAACAGAAGAATAATGCCTTTGGCTGTGGGCAGGTATTAAATGCAGCCTAGGAAAAAGATAGAATTCTTTCTTCTTGGGTTCCTTACGTAACCAGTGGCAATTGCCAGCAGGCCTAAATGAGTTTAATCAGCTATTAGAGCCTTAATTAAATTCCTCTCAGTTGAAATTTCAGAATTGCCTAATTGTTACACAGCTCACACTGGAGCAGTTGATTTTTTTTCCTCCTATAATAGCTACTCTCACAATAACCTAATATCTTTATGGATAACAGCATCAACTGTCTTAGAACACTGCACTGATCTCTTCATTCAAGGAGATATGTTTTGATATTTATTGTTCTAAGATCAACTAGCACATTTCTCTATCCATTTTTCTCTTCATGCTCAGCCAGCAGAAGAGCTCCATGCTTCTTCAAATTTAAAATTTAAATATAAAAGTGAAAGTCTTTGAGATGGGAGACACCATTTTCTTCAGGAGTTTCTTTATTATCTCTAGTCTTTCCAAGTCCCTCTGTTCCAGATGCCCAGGGAGGGGTGGAAGTCCTGTTTCTTTGGTTTACTTTTAATTCTTTGTATGCTCTTAAAAGTGATATGTTCTGTTAACTTGCTAAGCAGTTAATAGTGTTTTTCTTTCTCATCTTTAATTCCACAATGGAATGAAATAACATCAGAGACCTGAAAAATCAGCAAAAAAAAAGTAAAAAACAGCTCTCTCATAAGCTCTAATTAATTTTTTGAACATGCTCCTGGGGGTTCTTTATTGTGTAATTTCTGTATCTGTCAGCCCTCTATGGGCTATAATAATAATTACTGAATATTTAATAAGCATGGTCACTGGCATTTATTGAGGTATTGAGATCACCCCAAGACACATTTTCTCATTTTATTCTCACAATCCTATAATGAAAAAGACATCATTATCTTCATTTTACAGACTGGGAACTTAAATGACTTGCTCATGATCAAATGGCAAAAGAGAGGACTTGGAATCTGATCTCAGGACAATAAACATCAGGGAATAGGACCATGACCACTACTGGTTAGTGCCAAAGTTGACATCATATCTGCTGTGGGAAGTATCTAAACAAATAAGAACAACATGTGTTGGTTGAGGGGCGATTCCATGGGAAGCAGATGAGGAGTACCCTGCAATGCACAAAGTGGCATCCTGGAACTTAGAACATCCTCTAGGTTCTGGATCCCAACCTCTGCCCTTTGGGGACAAAGTTTTGTTTTGTTTTGTTTTCCATGTGAAGTACAGAAGGAAGAGAGACAGCAGCCAAGGGCAGCCTGACAGGTTGCTTTTATGTGAAACAGTTTCATTTCCTTCATTTGCCTATGAGCTAATTCTTCCAAGGACTTGAATTTCACAGTGGAAAATACCTGTAATGGCAGAACTGTTTGTAAGCCTTACCTTGCATGGTTGGGGTTGAGTTCCACCTCTACCAACATGGACACCTAAAAGCAATTAGAGTACTAGATGGGGGGTCATTTATTGTTCAAAAGTGATAATTAGGTAATTTGGGGATTTCAACCAAGAGGAATATAATTAAGGCTCTAAATGCTGATTAAATTTCTTCACAACCATTGTGATTCCCATGCATTTTATAAGGGGTCCTAGAAGGAAGAATTTTATCTATCCTTTGTATTATGCTGTACTTGAGATACAAGACAACACAATTTCCTTCAGCTTGATGCATCTGTTATCATCAGAACCCAAACATAAACTTCACTGAATTCCTTAAAGGGCTACTTCACTGAAGAAGGAAAGCAGAATGCAGAGAAATCTACAACAGTAGTCCTAAAGGAGATATAAAGAAAAATGAAATCAGGGTAAGGGAGGCTAAGCAACAATCCGGAATCAGAACTTGACCTGAGGTCAGTCCTCAGTTACAGTAATATTAACAACTCATTATTTTTAGCACCTTCACAAAGACTATTTAGAAATATGGTAAAGGTTTTCCTTTGACCTTCTAATGTGCTTTTTCTGGGTAAATTTCAAAGATCAGTGTAATTTCCAATTGTAAAATAAATGAAATGCCATTTGCAATCTGGAAGAATAAATAGCTCTTTGGGGGAGTATTTACCTGGACAATATTTAGTAGCTTGTTCCCTTGGCAGAGTTGCCAGTGAATTAGAAATTGGTCAAGAGAGACACGCTCTCTTCCTAGGATGACAGCTGAGTAGGCATCATTTGTTGTAATGATCAATTTATTCTTACAGGCCTGAAAATTAGAAGACTGAGCATGACTCCAGACAGGACTCCTCCTCTTATTCTTTGGTAAATATTAAAAAGAAGTAAAACTTGGCAAAATTGTTGTCTAAATGCCTAGCCGTTATAAAAAGCCTTTAGTTCCAGGTAATCAAATTATAGACTAAGGAAGCAGGCATCTTCAATGCATTAAACCTGACTGGAGAGATATAACAGGCCAAGAGTAGATGGATTTCCTCACTCAGCATTATGTAAAAAAGTCAATCCCATTTGGACCTCAGCCCTCAACATTCAAAGCAAACCTCAGTGACAGTGTCTGCAGAGTTTTAAAATAAGGTTATAGGACCTGGGGGTATCGATCCATTGAAAAGCATTTCATCCTCTTGCCCCTGGAAAGTTATTATTGGGCTGTGGATGTTGAAGCATTGGAACTTAGTGTCAGGTCTCTGGTGGGCATTTGTGCTCCTGTATTTGGGTCAAAATAATAAATTTAAGTCTTTCATATAGACACTTTCCTTCTTCCAAATAAAAGGGCCAGCCAGGGGTTGGTGCCTGAGGCCCTGTTAGTTATTACAGGAACACTAACCAAAGCCCTCATGCGTCGGTGAACTCCATCACAATAACGAAATACACACTGGTCAGAATTTCAATTCTCCTTAGATAACATGGTATTTTGACAGTCATTTTTTTCTTTGCTCAGCCCTGGTCCCAAATTACTTTGCTCCAGGCTTGTCTAAGCCCTAAAATAGTCCCACAAGAGGATCTTTTGAAATACTAAAGCCAACAGAAGATTTAAGGTGAGGAAACAGTAATAAGCTTAACCACAGCTTTGCCCACTATTAAACTGTGCCTACTGGAAAGCACTGGGGGAGAAAGGATTCCCATGAGATGGGCCAGAAAAGAGAGGATCTTTCAGGAGACAGAGACCAAGTAACCTTTGACTGTCAATTGCATTTCACTCACGCCAATTAACCTTGCCTCAGACATGAATGGACAATTCCAGAGCCCTGAGAAGCTACTAGGAGGAAATAAGGATCAAGCAGCCACCCAGGCAGTGATCAGGACTGTGTCTCTTACTGAATTATGTTAGTAAATTCAAAACATAGGAACCACACACTCACAGACAGAAGACTCAAGTTCACATTCAATTTTCTTTCTTTTTTTTTTTTTTTGAGACAGGGTCTCACTATGTAGTTCAGGCTGGCCTTAAACTCACTTTGTAGCTCAGGCTGGTCTCGAACTCACAACAATCCTCCTGCCTCAGCCTCTCGAGTGCTGGGATTACAGGCATGCGCCACCACACCCGGCTTTTAAACATTCAATTTTCTGTGACGTCACCGCAGTTAAAATTTCAGATTCACACAAATTGTCACCAAGGCAAGACCCCTGATCTCTGGTTGTTACTCTGAGTGTTACAACCAATAAAGCTATTCTCTGGGCCTTCCATCACTTTAGGTAGCTAACACTGATCTATTGTTTCATTCATTCAACAGATGTTTAGCACTTACTATTGTCACTAGGTCTTCTAACATTGACAATACAGTGGTAAATAAACTCTAAATCTAGGGTTGGCAAAGAGCCCAGGGGCCAAATGCTATTATATAGCCTGTGAGCTGAGTATGGTTTTCTATTTTTAAATGGTTGGAAAAATTAATATTTGTGATACATGAAAATTATATGAGATTTTAATTCATGTTCATAAAGATTAGAATATAAAATCATGTTTACTTTTTAATGTATTCCCAATGCCTCTTGTCACACTAAAAAAGAAGAATTGCATACCTGTCATAGAGAAAGTATAACTCACAAAGCCTACAGTAGTGGCAAGATAGCCCTTCACATTAAAAAGTTTGCCAAGCACCTGCTTCATTCCCCTGTTGGGTAAAGAACCCACCCACCAGTAAGGAAAATAACATTAAATGCCCTCTGAATGAACTACACAATAAAACAGAAAGTGCTGTATGCTGAAAGGACAGAGATCAAATAGACTTGGGGAGCTGAAAATGCATACTTGATAAAGAAGGCAGTCTGAAAGGATGGCAGTCCAGGGGACATATGGAGTCCACAACGAAACTAGAGAACAAGTTGAGAGAACAATGTGGAGAAAGCTTAGATGTCAGAGCTGGGTGAGGTGGCCCATGCCTGTAACCCTGGTAAATCTGTGATTTCAGCCTGAGCAACTTAGTGACTTCGAAAGACCTTGCCTCCAAATGAAAGAAGGTCTGGGATGTAGCTCAGTGTGAAGGCTCTTGTTTCAATCCCCAGTAATGAATTTAAAAGGAGGAAAAAGAAGAGCTATTGTTGAGTTTAAAAACACATTTTTGGACTAGGAAGTAATCAAGCTGGATATATACAAAGGGGAAGAGCAAGAAAAAGCAACAACAGGACACACGGAGGCAGCATTCCAGAAGCCACTGAATGTTGGGCTGAATTACCTACATGTACATTGGAATCCAATGACATTCAGAGTTCAGATTTGCTACTGGCTTTATATCCTTCAGTGTGTGGCTCAGCACCTGGGGATAGCACTGGTCCATTTATCTATGTGGGCTGCTCTTTGTAATTTCCCACAATTCTTGGTCTCTCCCTATTTGCCAATAACTGATGTCACTTCTTTCATAAAGACTTTCATACTTCCCAGACCTTTTGCTTAAAATAAGTGGTCAGCTTTTTAGTATCTCTCCATTAACCTCATCCAGTTCACTCCAGCCATTAGTAAGTCTCTTTGAACTGCTTAATTTTGGTGATTCTAAATGCAGCAAACTCAATCTCCGTGAGTTTTTCTCAAGTCAGCTCTATCACTTTGGCCCTGGGTCTTGGACCCCTTGATTTCTGCCTGGTCTGCTTTTCCCTACTCTGCATCTTCCCCATTCTAACTGAAGCCTCTTCATCTATCACAGGAACAGGTTTTTTTTCATGCCCACAATTATCTTGTCCTCATGTTGTCCTCCTGCCACATCCACCTGGCACTACCGCCCCCAGCTCTGAGTCACACCAAACACTTCCTCACCTGTAACCACTCAGCACAGGTGGAGAGCATCACCTTGCCACAGAGATGAATGTCACTGTAAGTTTAAGGACTCCCTTTCTAGCTACAAATCTTTCTCTCTTTTCCTAATTACAGCTCCCTCAGTCCCTAGAAACTATTTCAAACCTTCACACCTGCCCACGAGATTGCGGGGCTGTCAGCACCATCCTCACTCCCAACTGACGGATCTGTCTCTTACTTCAGACTATGTGGACAACCCCCATGACCTGCAGGCTACCTGCCTGAGCACACAAGTCCTCCTTGTCCTCCGCTTCCATGAGAACAGAGGCATCTCTTCTCTAGATGAATGCTGAGCCCACCCTTTGAGCTCTGAACAATCCTGTTCTTGATTCCCTTCTCTTCTGAAACAAGCAAGAGCCCTGGGGCTTTCTCCCCCCTAAGGTCGACAGGTGCTTCGCATTACATCCAACTGCACCTGGCAATGGAAGTCCTGGCCATCCCCCCTGAGGGTCTTCCCTGGGCTGTCGCCATCCCACCCCTCCTCAACTATGTGTTTCTTTGGCTGAGGAAAACTCCTCTTTTTCAGAGTACAACTTCCATACCTCTACTTTCCTCCTACCCCCACATGTCCATGTTTAGGACTCTTCTGCCCCCAGTCTCCAGTTATTAGGTTTATGTTGACAACACCTAGCTCATTGCCTTTCACCAGCCTCTCTCTGCTGACTCCAAGAAGCCTCCATCTCTGTGGGCTTAGAATAAAATTCAGCCTTTTACCTTCAATCATAAAAATAAAAAATTTTTAAACCACACATTTTTCTCTCCCATCTGTCAAAAAAATGTTCTTAAAATCCCAATGTTGGAAATATTCCTTAATTCCTCTGTCTCTTTCTCTTTGTCTCTCTCTCTTTCTCTCTCATCATATAAAATTTATCCCCAGACTTCTACAGTTCTCCTATGATATTTGAGTGTTTCTCATTATTCATTTCTTTCCAAACACACACCATAATGTGGCCCTTCCCCTCTCTAGAGTCTCTGAGGCAGTTTCTCAACAGGTCTTCTTGTTTCCAGGTTCTTTCCCTCCTCAACCATCCTCCAAGTACGCTAAGGCCATCACTCTAAATATCTCTGCTATCTGATCATTCCAGGGTCCAGATTATAGTCTGGTGATGGCTTTGCATTACAGGTGCAAAGAAAGTACAAATGCCATGATCTAAACCACCCAGCCCCTTGCCTGCTGTTCTGGCTCTCTGTAAAAGCACCCACCCTGTGCCATATTGACTCATGAATCACAGAGAAGAAATCACAGGATGCTGGGTACATTGAGTTTCCCTCTCAGTGCCAGGGTTTCAACACATGCTGTTCACCCTGCCCAGAAAACCCCATCCCACTCTGCCTGGCTCTCCTCTATCTGTCCTTCAGAACTCAACATAGAGAAGAGTCTGTGGGAAGCCGTTTCTGGCCCCACAAAGCTGGGTCTTGGCTTCCCACTGCAAGTAATGTAGGTGTGCAGGTACTCATCCAACTGCCCTAGCAGACCCAAGCAGTGCCGAGGTTGGATTCTGTTTGCCTTT
This sequence comes from Ctenomys sociabilis, assembly GCA_004027165.1. Lineage (NCBI taxonomy): Eukaryota > Metazoa > Chordata > Mammalia > Rodentia > Ctenomyidae > Ctenomys > Ctenomys sociabilis. Next base: position 182,835 of record PVKA01000210.1, read on the forward strand.
GTAACCTGTGTATCCAGCCCAAGCCTCTAAATGCTTCTTAAGTCCATTAACAAATGAATGCACCAATAGATCCACCACAGTTATGATCTCCCAGCTGTCAATGATCAACATTAATGGTTTCCTTCTAAAAAAATATGTTCTGAAAATAATATAGACTTCCAGAGTTAGCTGACCTGGACCCTGAATCTCCACCTCCTGGGCTTACCAGCTTTGTGACCTTGACTAGTTTATCCACCCAACCCACATTTTTTCCCATCTGGAAAATGGGCATAAGAGGTATCATCACATAATTCTTGTAAGGTGTTAAATAATAATAACTGCAAAGCACTTATTATACCACCTGCCATATAATCAGTTATTGGTTAAGCAATGTGAAGCATTTTATTACATATAGGGAGGATTCCATCGATTCAAGTACGTGAACCACCCAGGTGATGATAAGCACTCAGCCAAGGCTCCTTCCTACCTACTATGCCTCACAAGGTCAAGGTTAACTCGTGAATACAGCTCCAGGACAAGACAAGCGAGGCACTGATTTTGCAGCATTCCAGATCCAGGGTGTTCTACCAAAATAATGCTTAGGAAATGCATTTGCTGTTTCCAAGAGGAGACAGAGCTGCTTTTCACTTTCTGCTCTCTATTTTAGATAGGATTGATAATGCCTATTAATATAGTTCAATCATGTGCACAAAGAAGAAGGTCCTGCCAAGGCAGCCTGGCATCATTTTAGTTCTACTAATAAATCCAAAGGCCTGGGAATTATTTTTATTTTCATTTGCTAGTTGGAGGTTCTGCACAATTAATGTGTACCGTTAATTTCACAACTATAAATGTAACCTAAGCATTCTTGCAGCTTCACACATGGTCTTGTTACTGTTCAGTTGGCTAAGAAGCTGTTTGGGAGAAGACGAATAGGAATGGAGAGAAAGAAATTTCAGGTAGCAGACGCCGCGGAGGAATCGCGCTGATCAGAAGGCTGCGCATCATTATGTGAGCAATCATATAAGTCTTAGAGTTTATAAAGCACTTTATGAGCTACAAGTTGCTATTTATTATCTCATTTCATTTGACCTTCATGGTAAAATCGCATAAAAGTGAAAAAAGTTACAATTTCTCAGGGTACTAAACTGATGTTCATTCAGGTAACTTGGCCCAGAAAACACAGCAAATAGGTGAAGAACCAGAAGCAGCTTAATTGCATGTTCCCCTATTCATCCCATTGAGCGGCACATAATGGCCAAGCAAATGATAATAAGGTTCGAGGATGCTTATCCTTAGACTATAAATCTACTCCTCTGAGGAAAAAAATAATGTTGTAGGTAGGTGTAGAGAAATTCACTCAAAAATATAAAACAGAAAAGCAAACAACACTAATAACGGTCATTTAAAACTCCAGATTGCACAGAGCATACAAGATAGCATCCATTTATCAAGCTCTTTCCGCCAAGTCTCATCCACGCTGCATGTTTACATAGGTATTTATAATCTCCACAAGCGATGAAGTGGCTGGGTGGTCCTGTTTCCGTTAGCGTGTGCCTCTTGTCCTCACTTTCTCAGCTGTAAAATAAAGCCGGTTATAACGTACACTGCTCAGGGTTGTAGTGAACATGAGATGTGTTAGCTGACATCACGTGCTGGGCTTAGGGCCTACGCGGGAGCCAGAGCTTTCAAGCATTAGGCATTTTGCTTTTACTATTAGGAATTATACAGAAAGACAAGACTGGATGTGATTCCCATTTGAAACCTTTGCATTGCAACAGACTGGTAATGTTGCCTGTCTTGTAGAATTTGCCTGAAGGACAGAGGATTTTGTACACAAAGAAAGGATCGGCCTTAGATAGAGACAGGCAGTCAAGGTTCAAAATACAGTCTGGATTATCGAAAATTACTTGTCGTCTGTTACTTTTCTCATTTACAAGATACAAATAATAAGGATCCCAATATGGTAAGGTTGTCTGTGAATTAAGAGACATTGCAAATCAAAATGCTGAATTATGGAATTCTTATCAGTTTTCTGAACCCAAACTGTATTCATGGATTTTTTTTTTTTTTTTTTTTTTTTTTTGAGGGGGAGGCTATAAGCAGAGATTTTTCAGGAATTTAGGCACCACCTCTTTTTCTTCTTCATGGTTCCTTCTGGTCTGGTCACCATCAGAGCATCTGTCAAATGTCATGGTGTGTGTATGCCTGGTGGGGGAGGTCATCATTTACCATGCAGGTAGGAAGGTGGGATTATGACGATGTTTAAAACTGTCTGGAAGTCCCTCTGAGAACCGTCCTAGATCCAAGCAGTTTTAGCCAGGGACCTCTGACCTTCAGTCATCCCATTGTCGAAGATCAGCATGACTGGGGCAAGCACAATGTCAGGTAAGTAAAACAGGCAGTATAAGACACATTCAATACATGGTGGTTCAATGTCTTCAAGAGGCCCAATGGGGTGGTTATCATCAGTGCCATCAGGGTGATGGAGAGAGTGGTAGTTTTCCAAGAAATACAAAGAATTGCAGTGTTTTGGCCTAGTTTAGTCTGAGAACTAAGTAAGCCTCATGTTGACCAAAACCCACTCTCCTCTAATGGCTCCACTGCTGACTAGCAGCATGGTGGATGAAGAGAAGCCCAGGGCATCTGCCTCTCATGCCCGCAGTGCTGTTCTCTCTGTCTGCACACATCAGACGCTTACCTCTTGGCGTCAGCTTGGGATTTGAACCTCTGCATTAGACACATCCATGTCTCCAGCTTCTCTCCCCCAAAGATGCATGGTATAACTGGATGGGAATCTCCTCTACATTTTTGAATCCTCATTAATTTCTAATGAAATGACAATTTCTGAATGCAAACTCTTTGGCATCATTTTGACAGCAAAACTCAAAGCGTGCTGTGTAGATTCAAGTTGTCAACTTAAACACCAAAGGTGAAAAGATATGTGGATAAATCCCACAGAGGAATTTTGAACAGATCTCTCATCTCTGAATCCCAGTGTTCTCAGATGTAAATGTCCCTGCTTTCCCTATTTACAATAAGATTTTCAGGTCCTGATAGCCAAAACTGATTCTTGCCCTCCTTTCTCAGCTTAGATCAGGCTGCCTATTTTCTTCAAAGAAACTTTAATCATGGAAAGAAAAAAATACACCATCAGCTATTCTCTGCTGGCCTACATAAAGGCCAACACTGATGGGACTCCAATTCCAGGATAATTTGCTCCAACTTTTAAGTTGAAGGAAGGAAAAAAGCACTAATAGTTGTCATTTAAAAGTCAGATAGTTTGTTTCAACTTTACAGTTAAACACAATGTAAGACCACCAGCTTCTTCAAGTTATTCTACAATTTCCTCCAAAGGAATGAATTGATTCATATGTCTTTTCCTAACTGAAGTTTTTTTTTTCTTTTCATGTGTTACCAATAGAGTATTGCATGGAGAGAAATCAAGAAAGCAACCTTCTTTATTTCTCCTATAATCTACTTAGTGTTTCTATTTTGAAGAGTTATTGAATGGGCTCAGCTGGAGATCATTCACATGTGCAGAGCCACAGCACTAAGCACTGAGGAACACCCACAGACAAAGAGATGCTCCAGCCCTGAGAACACAGAGTGTGAGAGGGAGCTACTTGTGGGGCAAAAGGTTTTACCTGATGTTAATACATTATACGAGGGCCAGCTGTATAAATAACACATTGCAGTTGTGGAGCAGTTCTTCTCCCATCTGGAGAGAGGGCTCCACCTAACCTCAGCTTTCTGCCCCTGCATGTCTTCGTTTGTTCATCTTACACCATCTGCCCGCCCCTCAGGGAACTTTGAAAGCCTTACTGTGCACAGCATAGAATCGTAATTTAAATGAAAGAAATGGGCTGTAAGAACTCTATAGATATGATTGTGGTCTGTTGTAAAACAGTTTGCAAAAGACAATGGCTAGATAACAGCCCACAAGTTGAAGTAATGGCAATGAAGGAGCAGTTTAGTGGAGGGATGGGGTCTGATTCTCACACCTTCAGCTTTGTAGAGGAATGCTTATTGGCACTGCTCAAGAATGCAAGAGACTGATTAAGGGGCAGATTTGCATACAACTCAGTGGGATACTCAGGAAGAGGCTCTGGTTCAGTGAGAAATTTTGTACCTGTAATAGATCTTCTTGCAAACACTGGAGCAAGTCCACAGGGCAGGGATGAAGAAGTCCCAACACGGGTTTTGATAATTAAGGTACTGGCAACCTTTCTTTATCGATATACAAAGAAATTCCATTTCTGCCATATGGTATCATAGAAATAAATGGACTTTGGAGGCAGACAGACCCAAGCAGAATCTGGATGTGGTCACTTATTCTGGACGTGGTCAAGCAAATCACCAATCCTCGCAGAGGCTCAGTTTCCTCCTATGTAACTGATGTGTAGGAAAGGGGATGATAACTTTTTATCTTGAATATCTATTTTAAAAGGATCAATATAATAAACATAAAGCCCCATGACGCGATCAAGAATAATAATTAATCAGGAATCCTAATTGTTTGATAAAATATGGGGAAATTACTTCAAAGTATAAAATAGCCAAGTCCCTTGATTTTTGAATTCAAAAACAAAGCATATTTAATCTTCCACAGCTTAGAGGTCAGCCCCAGAATATTCAACCCCTCTGTATCTGCCACTCCCACTGGTCTAAGCCAGTCAAGAAAAACAGAGCAGTGCAGAGGGCAACTTCTGTGGTCAAATTACAGATAAGAAAACTCAACTGTCGCTATCACTATAGAAGGTATCTAAGGCTGCTACTTGTAGCTAGAAGCAGATTTCTGGGGTGAAAAACAATGCTGTTCTGCTTCTTCTCTTGGGCACAAATGTTCTTCCTTTCTGTACCTTAACCGTCCAAATGGAGAAATAAAAAAGGTGGACAGAGACAAAACTAAGAACTGAGAGAGAAGGTCCAGATCACTCACAGGCAGTGAAGCCGGAAGTTGTGACTGTGATGGTAAAGAATTCTGCTTGTTGTTCTCCACTCATACTACCCAAAGCAGAAAATCAGAGAGGGCTCTTCCACCTTTGTCAGTGAGGTAGTAATTTGGGTTAGAGGGCCCTCATCCCTTAGATATCTCCTTTGACATTTAGGACTTGAGACATGTGTTGGCATTTTAGGAAGCCTTTCTCCTCTCTTTCCCAATCCCCAGATTGCATGGGTGGTTCAGTGGCAGAATTCTCGCCTGCCAATCCCCAGATTGAGATCAGTGTTTCCCAGTGTCCTTCGCTGTTAGTATTCACCTCACTGTGTTGCAATTGGCAGATAATTTCTCTGTGGCCCCCAGTACATGGGATTTCCTGAGGGCAAGGACACTAATTATTAATTTCTGATTCACCTGTACCTAGTACAGGACTGGACAAGGATTTGTAATCAGTAAACACTTGGCAAGCAGATCACCAATGGAGAATGTGTTCTCGAATGAAGAAATGACCACATGAACAGGTGGGTGATGGTTGGTCAAAGGGGTTGATGGATGGGAAATTTATTATATGATTGATCATTGGTTGACTATCAGAGTAGATAAAGGGACGATAGTATAATCTCATCAATAGTCACTGTTTTTAGTTATCCTAAAGAAGTCAAAGTTGAGTCCAATTAAAAGAGAGGTTTTACCATATCTCTCCTTTCCACTCAATTTCCAATGCAAACGTTATTCACAAAAATAAGAACTGCAAGAAAACTTCTATCACTTATCCTGTAAACTGTGCAAAGTAGCAGAAAAGGCACCAGACTTGGAGACCCATAAGTCCTAAAATTGAATCTCTTAGCAATTGATAAAAAGTGTCACTAAATACATCCAAATTTATACTATTCAATATAAAATCTGAGAATATTATGTATTTTATAAGGTTAGCATGCAGTTAAAGCAAAATAATAAATAAAATCTATACTGTAAGTTTCAGTCCACAGTAGGTGATAAACACATCCTTACTATTTATTTGCAATACACTCAATGATCATTAATGTCAGTCTTGTTACTTTACTTGCTTTCTTTCAAAAGTATTTTATTTTTCCCCAGTGAAAGACCACATAGAACTCCCAACAACAGCCAGAAAAAGCTTTACTATAGCTGACTGAAGCCAAATTTCACATCATCAACCTCTCACCTATTACAGACCCTGTGGCACTCTAGGCTGTGAGAGAATGTGACATTCCAAGGAATACAGAAAAAGCTTTGCACGATGGATTCTTTCTTTGTTGTCTTCCTCTCCCCACCTCCCTCCATCTCATCCTCTATTGCACTCTGTCTCCTGTAGTTTGGATCTAGAATATCCCCCTAGAGCCTTGTATTAAAGACTTGGCACTATGGGAGGCTTTAGAGTTGGGATCCAGTGACACTGGCATGTACCTCTGAAGGAAACAGTGGGGCTTCGGCCCCTTCCTTTTCCTTTCTTCACTCCTTGGCCATGAGGGGACCAGGTTTTGCTGTTCCATGTGCTCCCACCATGATACAGGCCCATCAGTCTAAGCCTCTAAAGCTTATAAGCTAGTATTGACCCAGCTCTTTGCATGCTAATTCTTTCAGGCTTCTGTGGCAATGATGGAAAGCCGACTCTCCCCTCCTGCTTCCATCAGAAATGTTCAGATCCTCTCTGGATTCCTCTGCAGCATAGATGAGTTGATGACGCCGTCATGAAATCTAAATGGTTCTTCATCTGTCTATTTAGGAGTTTCTAGAAATACTTCTGACCCAGAAGCTCTTTGAATAATTTGCTCATCTGAGATCATTTAAATAATCTATTCATCCATTTTCATAATTGATGGCAATGGCAAACCAGCAAGGGTGCAGCCTTTGTCTTACATTTATACCACCTGCCAGCTTAATCATGGCCTTGCCATTCAGACAGCTTCTTTATCAAGCCGGGTTTCTACATGGGTAGAGATGGACGATGCCTACATTACATTGGCTGACTATGGCTGTGGTAATACCACTTGGGCTCCAGTTCAGCCTTCAGTACCATGAGCTTTTAGACCAGTCATTCAACTTAGGTTGTTTCTACTTTCTGTCCTATTGCACGAAGATAGAACTACAATTGGAGCTAGTGAAGATCGCTAATCTTCCATTTGCCTACTAATATTCTAAGCACTGTTGGTATATCACCTTGATCATTACATACTACTACTGTGCTCTCCCTTTCGGGTGTGGGAAATTTGGAGACCACTGTGAGACCAAAATGGAATGGCACACTGGAAACACTCTGCATGGTGTCTGCACATCACAGGATCTCAACTCGTAGTAGCTGCTATTCTGAAGATTATCACCTCAGTCAACAGCATTTCCATCATCATTATAGTCTTTGTCATGCTATTGGTGCATATTTCTAGAGTTTCACATTTTTGTTTTAATTTAGCAAATCTAGAGGAGCAACCGCTGCTGTTCTTCCTGGAGTTAAGGTGCTGTTACAACTACAAAATGAAAAAGAAAAGTGAAGAAGCAGAGCAAAACAGAAACACACAGTAAAGAGAGATGATGCCACTTACTTCTGCTGCGTGTGCTAATTTGTTAGGGATCTACTATATTTTCCTCACCGTGACCTAACATATTGTACTGTGTGGGTATTTAAAATAGTCACTATGCGTGACTCTAGGGAAGTCAGATGGTAATTTTAAATCTTTCATAATGGCTTAACTTTCCCTCTCTATGGCTCACATCATCTGAGAAACTTAATGATCATTACATAAGAAAACAAATTAAATTCCACACTGACTCTGCTAAGGTTGATGATATTACTGACCTCATTTTACAAAGGGCACTCAACTTTAAATATGGATTTGGGAGACAAAAGGAGTGAAGAAGAAAGGAAGGGGGAAAAGGAGAGAAGGAAGAAACAGAGATTAACAATATTACCTAAAGCATGACAGATTTCTTCCGGAACTACCAATTTCTAGAAAACCCTAATCACAGGAACATACCTAAAAATTAGAAAAGAAAGGGGAAGACTGTTCAATTCCTGTCTGTTGTACATTTTTCAGATCATCTCTTCTTCCTCACATCTTCATTGTCCTTCAATAGTATCTCAGAAAGTGTCCTGCAGATTCATGTCAAGCACCACTTAGGCCTTTGCACTGAGGTACATACCCAGCCCTTTTTATTTTTTTATTTTGAGACATGGTCTTGGTCATTTTTGAAGTTGTCCAAGCTGGGCTTAAACTTGGTGACCCTTCTGCTTCAGCCACATAGAATCCTGGGTTTAGAGGTGTGCACCACCATGCCCAGCTACCATTTCCTTTTTAAAAAATGTCTTCCTTACTTTTCTCTCATTACTGAGACAAAATTCCTGGCAGGCTAAAGTTAAAGGAGGAAAGATTTAGTTTGTTGAGGTTCCAGTCCACAATTAGATAGGTCCAAGGCAGGATGGAACATGGTAGAGGGGCAAGAGTTCATGATGCTGGAAGACAAAAAATAGCTGAGAGACAGACAGACAGACAGACAGACAGACAGACAGACGACAGACAGACAGACAGAGGTATAGCTCTCACACCTACAATCCTACTACTGTACCATGAATCAATATCACAAAGTCTAGATGATTTAGCCAGCTATGAAAAGTCTGTCTCCTATGACTATACAAGGATTTGGCGGGAAATTTAGACCCAAACCATAAAAAGAAGTACAATTTATGTTTAAGAGTTTAGGCTATTGGACTCAATGTCCTGGCTTTGAAACTTACTAGCTCAGAGACCATAAGCAAGTTATTGAATTCCTCCCAAAGAGAAATTACTGTATTTCAGTGCTGCTCTGAGATGTAGTTGAATACTCAGCATGCTGTAAGGCACATTGTAAGTGCTGAGCAAATGTCAGTAATTTCTATTAGTTTCGTGTTGTTCTTTCACTTCCAGCTCTTTGAAGTGCCCCTGAAGATCACTGAGAAGGGGGTAAAGAAAAAAGAGAAATAAAATGCACTATGTCCATGTACCAACTCCCTGAAACAAATTTAATTATGTATGCAAATATTTAGTAATAAAAATTTAAAGCAATCATCTTGGGCCCAGAAGAATTTGTTTCAAAATTTAAAAAATTGACTTGGAATGTAGCTCATTGTGAAAACTCTACATGATTGGACAGGACCCACTTTTACCTTCTCCCCTTTAAATAACTCAACATCAATAGGTGCCAGGTAACACAACATTACCCCAGGAAAAGTTGCACACTATAATCATGGATCTGCTCACAATCTCAGGGGAAGTTACTAGAAGGGACTTTGAGTCCCTTCCCAGAATCTTTTCTCCATCACATAATCTGTTTCAAGGACCTTGAACTCTTCTGAAAATGGGATTTAAGTGCCCTTAAGCTGGACATTGACATCTAGGGTTCCTGCTGCCTGGGAAGGCCTCCCCGAAAGGTTCACAAAGTCACCTTCAGTTCATTTCCAGAAAACTCATTCTAGGGAGAGGTCCTTGATATGCATGCCCTTGATCTTCCTGTGCATATTGAACACATTTCTTCTCTCGATTCCCAGGAAACTTCTCAGAGCAGCTCCTATGGCATACCTCAGTATATCCTGGGTTTATGAATTCCTAGTATCCTGCTAGACTCCATGTCTCTTAATGACTAGATATGTTATCTCTTTTATGGCCCTCAACAATGTCTGTACATAGCTGATGCTCAAGAAGATGTCTTTGAAGGAATAAATAAATGAGTAAGTAAAAGCTATGGAACCTCAATTCAATTATCTCTGTTTATCAGGGACAGATTTAACTGAAAACATCACTTAGTGGCCTAATATTTATTGAGGACCAATTAGATGACAGGAACTGAACCATATCCATACATAATACTACTTAACCTTATTAATAACTGTCTCATTTACCAAACAGTATGCAAGGTGCAACAAGACTCTAGCTTCTTTCCTTCCCTTCCCATTGCTATTTGTCTGAAGAATAGTGGCTAAGCAGCATAATGCAAAGGAAACACAGAAAGCAAAGATTGAGAAATGAGGGACCATCAAAAAAGCATGGCCTACAAGAGAACATTGTAAAGCAGCAAAGAGCAAGTGTCTGCCTGAAACCAAGAATCCTACATGTTTAACAAGCATATGAATCCCTTCTAGAGGTCATGAAAAGTAAGATTCAGATTCAGAAATAATCCTTCCATAGGTCTGAGGTACAGCTAAGTGATTCTAATGCAGGTAACCCAAGGAACCAGACTTGTAAAATGATTACACTGAATCATGTTTCTGACATGGGGAGATTCCTTGGGGTGGGAGAAGTCATTCTAGTCATTCACCTCTGGTCCATACTATGAATACTCACCAAGTCTCTGCTCTTGAACACTGGAAACAGAAAGATGAAAGAAAAGCAGAAAGCCTACAGTCAAACACATGCAATGTTCTTGTGCTGGTGGTCACATGCCACATTCTATCAGCATGAGACTGCTGTTCTTCTGAGTAAGCTGTGATTGCAAACAGGGTTCTGTTTGTTTGTAGGATGTATAAACATTGCACTCCAGTTTGAGCAAACTGCATCATAATTCTGTCAATTGTCATTTACTGATGTCCTCACAATTATAATCTTCTCCATCATTTCTTCACAGTAATCTTAATTGGAATGTGTGCTAGCAGAAGACAAGTATACTGCCTACACAAATACTTCAGTCCCCTGGCAGGATAAGCTTATTTACAGGCTATTGACCTCATACTCATGTGCATACATGTTCACACACACCTTGCAAACATGCTGTTCATCTTTGCATTCTCATGCATTCTTATGACTCAAGAGGCCATTCTAGATTAAACATGGTGGTGATGGTGGTGGTGGTGGTGGGACAGAGACAGTAGGGTTGAAAGTATGCTCATTTACAAGGAAAAGAGCTTCAAAGTCTGGCCACATAGCTCAGTGGACTAAAGTGCCTGCTTAGGCAGATGCAGGGTTTGATCCCTGGTGTGCCATGCTGGCCCTGCCCCTGGAGCATGGTGAGCTGGCAATTGAGACTGAGTGTGATGTCACATGCCTATAATCCCAGTGCTTGGGAGGCTAAAAACAGAGGATCACTATGAGTCTGACGTGTATAATGGGACCCTACAGACCCCGTACAAGATACATTTTTTAAAAAGAGCGTTAGCACTCTACAACCTCAAATCATGTCATATTTCCAGATCCTAAGAGAATAGGAGAGTGCAGAGAAGAAGGTTAACAGGTATGGGGGACAAAAGACAGAAGAAATAGCTTTTATAGTTGTATTGCATAGTAGAATGATAACTATGGCTGACACAAGGCACTGTATACATCACAATGGCTACAAAAAGGATTTTGAATGTTTTGAACACAAAAAAATTATAAATTCTGTAGGTGATGGATATGCCACTTATCTTATCTGATCATTACACGTGATATGTGTGCATTGAAATACTACAGTGTAGCACATACCTATGTACAATAATTGCCTGCCAGTTAAACATTTAAGAATAATTGCACCCTTCAAATTACCATGCCTCACTAGACACAATAACACATTGATATGCCCCAGGCAAGCTGGCATGTAACTCATTATGCACAAAATACAAAAGACAGGGAGTATCTCCTTCCTTTATGAGCGAGATTGGAAGATGAAATTCCTGCAGAACAGAAACATGATGCTTCTGAGATGTGACACATATTCATACTCCATGTTTCAATGATCTGTGTTCAAGTGGAATCTACTCACCCAGTGGGCAAATGGAGACAGATGTTATTCTAAGGATGGGAGGAAGAAGACCTCCTAGCTCCTCCTATAAACTGCCCAAGTCCAATACTTCAGCATCATGTAGAGACGAGCACATGCTCAGGAGTCAGGCAGAGCTAGTTCATAACTTGCTCCACCATCCATGATCTTAATCAGGTCCCTGCTTCTCTGAACTTGAATTCTCATGTCTGAGGCAGAATTCTTTAGATCAGTTTTTGAAATGACTAAGTCATATCATGAGCATTCAATTCTCAGCACAGTTCTTAGCTCTGGGCAGCTTCTAATGAATGGCAAGTGAAGCCATCATAACTGAGATTTTAGGAAGCCCCAACAATGCACCAGGATAAAGCCTTTGAAACAAAGGTGAAGACACATAGATCAAAAGAGCAGGCCTTTCCTTCATTAGACTCCTAGTCTAAGTAAAGATGAAAATGCACAGAAATAAGTACAAAGCAAACTGTTGACACTCGTTGAGTTAATATGCAGATCTGAAGAAATGATGTAGGAAAATCCCACCTGTGGGATTCCATGGAAAAAACAAGCATCCTTGGAAATGAGAGGGCAATGTTCAAATGAACAGGGGCACCATGGAGTCAAGCACGAACAGATGACAACCTAGCATGAGGACTTAGGGGACACTGGGGCATAAGAATGAAGCTAGCTGTTCAGGGCACAGAAGAACGAGCATGTAGGGGAGAAAGATGATGAATTTGCCTTTGGACAACATAAGCCTGGGCGGGTCTATGGCAAGTCTGGAGGCCACGAAGATACACACCTGGGCTGAAAGGAGGGTTCTGGCAGCATCTCTATGCACAGGCATCCCCCTTACAGCCAGGAGGATACAAATGGAGGGGTGTGAACAAAGAGAGCAAGGTGGAGGCTCTGTTCCTTCAAAAAGACTCCAGGAGGGATCTCCCTCTGCCTGCTGGGACATCATTAGCATATTTCATTAGATCCTCTCTGGGGACAGAGATGTGCTTTTTACTTTAATATGCATTTTGTGTCCTATTTATATTTTGAGCCAAAGCTTCAAACTGCTTTAAACATCTTTCTTTAAATATATCTGTCTCTCAATATATTTCCCTTTTATAGCTGACCTGAGATGTGTTGATTTACTTGATTTAGTCCTTCTGCAACATATATATATATATATATATATATATATATATATATATATATATATATTCATGATGCATATAATAATATAATGCTTATCTACTAATTTTTAAAAATTAATTTCAAAAGCTTATATATGTACACTGCCAAGCATGTTATATTTTCATGTATACATGAAATTATAATACTACAGTACTTAATGGAATTGTCTGCAAAACATTGACAGTAAAAACATGGCTCAGCCTGGAAAAAAAAAAATACGCTATTTTTCAAGTTAGGCCTAACTTCAAAGCCTTCATCTTCTCAGAGACCTGTCCCACATGACCAGGTGAGGCTCACCCTCTCTCCTGTGTGTCTTGTGGTTGATCTTATACCTAACAACATGGATTGTCTTGTCTTGCTGTCCCAGGGTTGGCTCCATTATGAGCTACTGGAGGAAGGATAGCTTTCTACTCATCCATGTAGCAGCCTTCCTACTGGCAGCTGGGGGTCTTGGCTATACTGGACCAACTGTTAATACCTGCATTCAGGGTGTTATTTTTAAACATCTCTGGGAAATGCCAATCTCCAAAGTGAGCAGAATCACTGGAAAAGGAGAGAGACCAAAAGTATGGCAATCCCCTTTTGTAAGAACTGCTAGGCTGAGCTCTGTGTCTACAATACATGGGGGGAACAGTGCTGAGGATCTGTCATCCATGGTAGCCACATACAAAGATCCTGGAAAAAAAGAATTGCTCTTCTGAGAGTGTGTTGTGTTGTCCAAGACACCCTCATTTCATGCTGCTGCTCATAGTGACACCACTGGGTCACCTCAGAGATGTAAAGAGAAAGCAACTCTGTGCTCTGTGGCCCTCCTCTCCGCTGGCCTGCTGAACCAGTACGCAGCTCTGTGGCAGCTTTAAAGATGACATGGTTGGTATTTACCTGCTCCACTGGCTTACTCTTTCTTAGAGGCACAGGGAGTTATTTCTGAAGCCCTAGTTCCCTGGGGTGCTAAGAGAATAGACCCCCTACAGGAACTATTTGTAAATTCTAAGCTCAAGTTAGCAGCAGCTTCTGAAGTCCAATTTTGCTTGGAGAGGAGAGGGTAGGATTGCTGTATTTCACTAGCAATGTGAAAGAGGATACATAAGATATTGAGAGGCATTTGGAGCATCTGGGAATGGAGTATAATAAGAGCAGCTTTTGTTTTTTTTTTTTTATTCGGTGCTGTCACTGCACTGCAGTGACCTCCTAGAAACTCCCTGGCAGATGAGCCAGATCTGAAGGCTGCACAGAAAATTCACAGGTTTGAGTCAATGCTGACCCAAGACTGGTTAATTATAATCAAGGATTATTTTACAGAATCCAAAAGTGATCCTCAAATTGTTTTGAAAAACAGTGCACAATCTCAGCAGCATAAGGCCAGAGAGGCTCAAGTTCTTTTTTTTTTTTTTTTTTTTTTTTTAATATATTTGGTACAGGGTCTCACTACACAGTTTGGACTCATAGTGATCCTCCTGTTTTCAGCCTCCCAGGTGCTGGGATTACAGCCATGCACCACCACACTGGACCTCAGTGGCCGGTTCAGCGTGCCCAGAGGCAGGACCAATGTAGCCCATGGTGCAGGGGACTGAAGTCCCTGCCCTTGCCTAAGCAGATGCTTAGTATACTGAGGTGTCTCGCCAGAGAGGCCCAAATTCTTTAGCTCCTATTAGTGATCAATAAAAAGTGTTGTCATATTTTAGGTTTTGCCATCAAAGGGAAGAAAGCATGAGAAGTTGGCAGATAAGAGAAGATAGGAATCTAGTAAATCATTACAGACAAAAGAAGAATAGCACACTCCAAGCCTCAGATGTATTAAGGAACCTTGAACATTCATGAAGTCATGAGCCTCTTAATATGATGAACTAAAGAGAACTCAGAAGAAGTAAAGGAGTAATATCTGGTTACAGTTAACTGGACACTAACAAGTTAACTCAAGCATAACAGAAGGACTTACAATCCCATTCTCCTCCATTGCCTCCACAGACACCAAGTTCCTTGGATAAGGAACTATTCTATTATTCATTAGTAAGTTACCAAGCATCAAGAACAGCACCAGATATGCATTAGGAATTGAAAATAATTGAATTAACAAAAATGTCTTCAGTCATTGTTTGTATGTATCACCTAAAACGATGAAATAATTATTGCTGTTATAACTAGTACTCACATCTTGGAGTTAAAGTATGATTTCTCAGCAGAAAGATAGAGTTGATGATACCCCAGTTTGTATGACTTGAGGGTTTTTTTAATTACACATAACAACATACTTTAAAATGAACAAGTCTGTGACACAGCTGGATGCGTCATCCTGAGAAATGTTCAAGATAGAAAATAATGACCATCACTCTAAAAAATTCTGTGGGCCCCTTTTCTGTCCACCACCCTCCCCAACAGAAGCAGCCATTATCTGACATCTAACCCCATGGACAAATTTTGCCTCTTCTTGAACTTCATATAAATAGAATCAGACAGTATAATCTTTTGTGTCTGTCTTATTTTGTTCAACATAACATGATTTGAAATTCATCTGCGTTGTCAGGCCTATGAATAGCTCACTCTTTCTTATAACTGAGTAGACTTCCATCTGACAAATATAGCCTAAATTATTTATTCATTTTCTCGCGAGTGGATACTTGAGCTGTAGCTCATTTCTTATACAAGTGTAACATTTTGCATTTACTTCTGCAATTCTTTAGTATAAATAACCAAGAACGGAATTGCATGGTGATAAGGTGTGTGTATGTTTCATGTGTTTAAAAAAAAAAAAAAAAACTATAGAAAAATTTTCTGTGATCACTATAATTTTACCTTCCCACCAGCAATGTACTGTGGAAGACTCAGTCACTCCACACTCTCACTGCAATTTGATGTCCTCATTTATTTTCCCAGGCTCAGCTTGCCCTGAGGGCAGGGCTGGCATGGCATGTAGTGTTAGGGATCAAACTGCGGTCCCCTGCACCTGCCTAAGCTTGCCTAAGCAGACGCTTTAGACCACTGAGCTATCTCGTCGGCCTGTCATTTTTATTTAAAGACATCCCTTAGGTATGAAACACCATCCCCCTCGCAGCTATAGTTTGCATGTTCCTGTGAATTTTTGCCAATTCAAGAAATAGCTTTTGCATAGTGTCTAAGTAAATTTCCCACTTCACTTGTGCTATTTCCCTTTCTGTTATTGATTTGTTGGAGGTTCTTTGTTACATATTCTGGATATGAAGACTTTATAGCATATATGCATTAACATTTCCTTTCAATTTGTATCTTGTTTTGCCACTTTCAAAATATTTTTGCACAGGCAAAAGCTTTATTTATTGTCAAAATATTGTCGATTTTGACAATAATGCAGTTTATTATCTTTACAGTACGTTTGAGTTTTTTTGCATTTTGTTTAAGAAATCTATGACCTTCTCACACAACAAAATATCTTCCTTTGCTATCTTCTAGAAATTTTATAATTTTAGGTTTTACATTTAAGCTTGTGATTTATTTCAATTATATTTTTCTGAATAGTTTGAAGAATTCACATGGCTTATTAGTTTTTCATGTGAATATTAGTAGACTTAATACTATTTGTTTAAAAGATTTTTTCTCTAGCCTGTTCTCATAATAATTCTTCAAAGATTATTCAAGTGTATATTTGTGGCGCTTTTAATTACTGCATTATTGAGATATCAGCTATCAGTGTTCCATATATATATATATATATATATATATATATATATATATATATATTATCAAATTGAGAAATCTACCTTCTTTATCACAAAGGAATATTGGGCTTTGTTAAATGTTATCTATTGAGATAGCCATAGAATTGTCTTCTTTTCCCTATTCATATGGTATATTGCATTGATTTATTTTTAATGTTAAACCAATATTGCATTCTTAAAATAAAACTACATAGCCATGATGTGTCTCATCCTTTTTAAGATATATTGTTGAATTCTGACTAGAAACATAGTGAAAAAAAAAAACTATATATTGGTGTTACTTCTTTTTTAGGTATTTTATGGAATTCACAGTGAAGCCATCTGGACCAGAAGTTCTTTTCTCCTTTTGTAAATGAGGTTTTTGTTAAATACTCAAATTCCTAGCAAATACAGAGTTTGTCTGGTGGTCAGTTTCTTCTCATGTCACTTTTTGTTTTTTAAGGTATTGGTCTATTCTGCTAAATTGTCAATTTTGCTGACACAATTTTTTCCTAGTATTTTTTATCATCAAGGACCTGTAATTCCTTGAACTGTTAATGTTCATCACTTTTATTTTTCTTTTTTTAAAATTAATTTTATTGAGAAAGAAATAGCATTGTGTCAGTTTCAAAACAGGTTAGTAGGACAGTTACAATGATTAATACATTGGATATTGTTGTCTTTGTAGTAGTTATTCGTAGTACAAGATGCAGACATGATTTTTTTTCTAAACACTATTAGTACAAATCTTTCTTCTCATTGAACTAAGAGAAAGTAGCTGTATATCTACCCTATTTTGTATATACAGGTACATATTTATTTCACTACAAAGTGGTCATTCATTTATATCCCCCTTTTTTGTTCACTTTTGTCAGAGATGGGTATTCTGTTGTCATTAAAGGTGCATGAATTCAGCAGAGTAATCCAATATAGTCCAGTAGTCCGTAATAGTAGTGGGTAATCCATAAGACTGGCAATGCCAGAAGTTGTTGACTTGAGACTTTCACAGCTCAATATATTAATATGGCTTTACTCATTTTTGTTTGTTTGTTTGTTTTGGTAGAACCAGGGATTGAACTCAGACCTTTGCGCTTGCCAGAGAAGTGCTTAGTCCACTGAGCCATGTCCCTGGCCCATCTTTACTTTTTATGCCTCGTTTTTATGCCACTTTTCTTTTCATTATTGCTATTACAAATTTTATTTGTCTTTTCAAAGACCAGGCTCTTCACTAATTTTTTTCTATCATTTGAATTCAGTTTTGTCAATTTTTGCTCACATTTATTATGTTTCTCTTTTACTTCACTTAGATTCATGTTCCTCTCTTTTTCTAGTTTAATCGAGAAGCAAAAATTACTGTTGTTGTATTTTCTGTTTTTCATCATACACATTTAAAGGTATGCAGTTTCCTCTTAGCACATCTTCAATTTACTCTTCAAAGTTTGCTGTGATACAGTATGTTTTTATCATCACTTCAGAGTATTCTCTAACGTATTTCATATTTCTAACATATTTCTAACATCTAAATACATATTTGTTGTTGTTACTGATTTTTATTTCAATGCTGCTGTGCTTGAAGAGTACATTATGCATGATTCCAATCCTTTTACATACATCAAGACTTGTTTTAGTTTCCAAATCATAGTCTACTCTAAGAATTTTCCATCGGGACCAGGAGATAACTCAGTAGAATAAGCACTTGCCTGGCAAGTGCAAGGGCCTGAGTTCAATCCCCGGTTCCGCAAAAAAAAAAAAAAAAAAAAAAAAGAATTTTCCAACTATTCTTGAATCTGTATTTCATAGCTGTTGAATGTAGCGTACATGTTTCTTATGCACTGTCCTCACTCTCCCCTTCCAAATGTCTGTCATTGTCTCCCCACAGCCAAGCACATCTGTTTGCATATGATTTTGCCCTGATTCTAGTTGACTATTACATCTCCCACCACACATTCTACATTTTCCTCTCTGGGATCTCACTGGTCTCCATTTGATTTGCTTTAAAGGTAAATCTCAGGATGATAAAATAGTTTAGAACTCAGGCATTGCGTGAAAAAGAAGACAACAGTCTAAGTTCCCTTTTTGCTTTTTCCTACATTCCTTATAATAATGTAGGTAATCATTTGAGAGCTGATTCATGGAAGGATACAGAGGATACCTGGATCAAATACTGTCATTGCATGCATAAGACCATCTGCAAATTTCCTGTAAATCTCTCCTTTGATTCAGGATCTGGGATGATTTCTTTTTCTTTTTCTATTTTTTTTTCCGATACTGGGGATTGAACTCAGGATCTTACACTTGCCAGCCAACCATTTATTCTCCTGAGCTATCTCCCCAGCCCTTTGATTTCCTTTTCTTTGTAAACTAATTTTTCCCATTTTTCAAAGTTAATATGTACGAACTTGGACATGTGCCTTACTGCCTCCCTCTCCAACATATAATTTATAGAAGTGATATATTTATGTTTAAAAAATTAGGTTTACTTAAAATAAAAGACTAATTTAAATGAAAATACAGGGTGTTCAGCCAATAAGTTAAATGATGAAAATGGCACACAGTTAGAGTTAGACAAACTGTTATATAGCCAACATTTGCTACAATAATGGTGCAAATCAAACTTGACTGTCTTTAAATTAGTCTAAATCCTCCCAGGATTTAAGAATTTGAGAACCAAATAGCATATGGAACACTATTACAAGTTCACCGAGGTAAAGAATTTCAACTGCACCTTGTCAATATCCCTGTTTGAAGAAAAACTTGCCCTTGGCTTTAGGATGGAGCAGCTTTGCAGTAAATGCAAAGGAGTAGCTTGGCCCTTTCTCTCCATGCTATCTGCCCTTCCCACATTCAACACAGACAGAGTGCTCACCTTCTCCCATTCCCGGTCTTTGTTCAGCACGATCACCACCAGCCTGGGGTGCACCTGATAGCCTTCCTCAGTAAAGGACAGGTCTTTGCCATCCCAGGTCACATTGACCATAAATCTAGACAGAGGAAGAGAGAAAGACAAATTTTTAGAGGAGAATTCAAGAGATACCAAACAAATGAATGGATGGCACCACCATCAGCGTCACCCTGCCAGTGGGAGCATTCAGGGCCATTCCTGTCACATGCAGCCCCCAGCTGCGGCAGCGTCTGTTCCCAGGTGTGCGCTGACCAGGCTCTCCATCACAGAGGCCTGGACTCCTTCTCAAAGTGTTCAATCCTGTGTGGACATTGAAGATTTAGCACATGAACTAGAACATTTCTGTCTTTCCACGTTTATAGATTTGGGTTTCAGGAATCTGATAGATAAGCACAGTCTACTCTCCTTTAACAAGCTTCCCCGGAGAAACATGCTTGCTCAAGCCATGTGATGTTCAGCTTGGAAGAAATGCTGTTCCATCTTTACTATTCCTCCAACTGGCATGCTTTTAAAGCATTCATTACATATCATCACACAGGTGGTGGTGAAAGAGACATGATCCTCTACCTTTATGAAACATATAGTCTGAGAGAGAAGGGGGAGTTCACTTATCAGTCCCCAGGCTATGATAAATGTTACTTTAGAAAGTAAGAAGTGCTGTGTAAAAGTGAATGAGGAGCCAGGCAAAGTTCAGGAAATACAATCTGAGACCTGCATGAAGAGTCAATATTAAAACGAGGCAAGAAAATATATAAGCAAGCAAAAGAAACAATATGTGCAAAGGCACCATAGTGACATTTATAAGGAATGGTATGAAGAACAGTGGAGTTAAGGTAGAGAAAGACAGGGAAATATGGTATTTGGTGAGGCTGGAAATATGAATGTGGGGAGATAGCATGGAGTTTTTAGACTATATTAACTTTTGTCTTTGTCCTTTAACAACAGGAAGACATTGAAGTGTTTTAATGAAGGAGCTGACATGATTATACATTTGTCTTCTTATGTCAGAATGTGCAGAAAATGGATTAAAGAGAGACTAGAATTGATAAACGATACTATTTCATGCTCTCTTGTAATACAGCTGAAAGGCAATGGTGGTTTGGACCTGGATAGTGATCAAAGAAGAGGTGGAGGTGCAGGGAAAGGAAAAGTTAACAGCAGAAAACAAACAAAGCCAAGTGAAAGATACACAGCTAGAGCTGATGTGAGGACCAGACAGTGGGGCATCAAGGAGGACTCCTAATAGCTGCCAACTTTAACCTCGATGTGTTCATCACAGGCGGCATCTGTCTGACTTATGACTGAAGTACCTTCCATTCCTCAAAGCTACCTTGTCTGTGATCAGACTGGAACAAGCTAAAGAAAAAAGGCAGAGCTTAGCTCTCTGGATTTGGATAAGAAGGTTCCCAAGGCGATCGTATCTCTTTGTAATTGGAGCAAAATGTGATGCTAAGGAAGCCCAAGGAAACACAGCAGTGGCCACAAAGCAGACACCCAAAAAAAGTAGTACAGTGCACTAGAGCATTCCGGACTACCCCAGAAAAACAGGATACTCCAAAGC
The DNA here is from genome assembly GCA_004027165.1 of Ctenomys sociabilis. Classification (NCBI taxonomy): domain Eukaryota; kingdom Metazoa; phylum Chordata; class Mammalia; order Rodentia; family Ctenomyidae; genus Ctenomys; species Ctenomys sociabilis. The sequence goes on from PVKA01000210.1 coordinate 203,789, forward strand.
CATTGCACTTCCTTTTTTTTTATAGAATCCAGGATTGAACTTAGGCCCTTGCACTTGCCAAGGAAGCGCTTATTCCACTGAGCCATCTCCCCAGCCCCATTACACTTTCTTACCTTGTTTTCCCTTCTCTCCAGAAGCAACTAAAGAAGTGCGGGAAAGGCTATAAGGAATAATATACTAACGCACCACATGTCACCATGGCCCTTCACAGTGCAGAAGAGCATGGTCATGACACCTGAGAGAATCAGAACTCCAAGGATAGGGTGAGAAAACTGGGGGAAAGGCTTAGAACAACATTGTGTCTCCATTCAATGGACAACCTGGCTCATTAGCAGCCATGCTTTTGTCACATTAACAGCATGAAGGAATTGCTCAGTACCTAATGTTAACAAGCAGAAAAGAAGATGCAAACAAAGCTTGTCTGTGTGGAGAAAGATTATGGATATTTTCCATTTCCATTTGTTGTCTTCTATTTTTCAAATTCTCTGCAATCAAATCCTTCATCTAAAAGGGAAAATAAAACACTGCTATTCTAGGAGCACAGTAATCACTAGTTTACTTGATGCATTTGAGATATTTCTGACCATTTACTAGAATGGTATTTTCTTGACTCAACAGCTATTTACTGTGCATCTGTTATATGTCAAGTCTTACAATGAGTCTTATAGGTAGGTAATAAAAAACCCAGTATTTTTCTACCCGCTTACCCACATTCTTACTATTCAAGTACATAAACACATCAGCAATGGTGCCTGAAGTACCACTTGTGCACTCTAGACAGGAAGATGAGAAGTTGTGAAAACACAAGATGGCCCCAGACTCAACCTGGAAAGTCCAAGGAGTGCTTCTCGGAAAGCTTGAAGCACTGAAGATGTGGGTAGGAGACCACGTAGTGATGAGAGGAGACATCATAAGCACAGAGGACTCTGCTAAGGTGGTGACACACACCAGAAGCAGGAGACAGCTGACCAGGCCAACATGGTGTGCAGTGATAAACCTAGGAGGATCCCTGAAATGAGATCACAGGGACCTTGTCTGGGTCCCAGATTTAGTCTCTTGACTTTGTTCAGAAGGGTTGGAAATCCATGAAGGAATGGCTTTAGGATTCAGAGTGGTGCACTCAAACTGCTGCCAACAGGTAAACCTCTAAATACTTTCTACATTTGAGGAGAGCATCAACAGTTTTGTTAATGTTTCAAAGCCTTTCATTTCCTAGACAATTGAATAATTTTTCCTTTTCTTTTGTTTTCTTCTTTTCATATTTCTTGGCTATGCAACAAGCTAAGTGGGTGGGGTCAGACAGGCACTACTTCCATTATCCACACTCTTGCAAAAGCATTTACATGACGCGGCTCTAGAGGAAAACTAAATTTTGGTCAAATTCCTGAGTATCAGCAGACCTTCACAGTAATTAATTGGGACCTATATCAGGATGTCTTTATTCTCCAAGCTGGTACTTTGGTTTGTGCCTTCTGGCTATTTATGGTTGTATCATATTTTCTGGCATAATGTGCGGGGTAAGAGAAGGATCGCAATTAAAGCTTGATGGCTGAATACACTGACAGATAAAAATCAGTAACACCATCCATAAATGCATTCAGCTGCCCATCCATCATCCCTCAATACATTTTTCCAATTATCTACCTATCCTTTAATATATTTGTTATGGTTTGTGTCTAGTTGTCCCTCCAAAGCCTCATGTAGTCATGGGGTGCGGACTTCTGGAGTTTGTGATTAACTCATGATCCACTGGGATTATGTGTGATCCAAGCCCGGAATTATGAGTCTTAATACTGCTGGGATTATGGTTATGAGTACTGCACCCCAGCCTGGAGCAGAGAGCCTGAATGGAATACAAGAGACAGAGAGACAGACCTTCAGTATCAACTGTTCTTTGTTGTCCTTGTTGCCGTTCGGCCACCATGAACTGCTGTTCTCTGCCATGTGCTCCTCTGCCTTGGAGCCAGCTGAAGATGGATTGAAACCTCCAGTAATTGTGAGCTAAAATAAACCTTTCTTTCCTTCATTTTGGGTGTTGGGTATTTGTCCCAGCAATGAAAGAAGAGTAACTAAAACAATATTCATCAATACATTTACCCATTCTTCCATCCAGTAGACTTGTTTGAGTATATTCCATGTGTCATAACCTGAGTCAAGAACTTTGCTCCAAAATAAAATAACCATATGGTTTTCAAAATTGAAGAGAGGGACAAAAATAACTACTATAAATAACAGGAAGTGTAAAATACAGTTAGGCACCATCTAAGCTGGTGACAGCAGTTGGCTAATCCTGTTGTGATTCCATGGCTGAAATCTGGAAATAAAGTGGAAGTGTAGGATTGTGATGGAAACGGAGAATAGGGTTGAGAAGAAGGATGGCAAAGGAAAAGGAAAGACTCATCACACATAAGAAACTACAAAGAATAAAGCAGAGAGGGATGAAATTTCACAATGAGTTAGAAATAGCTATGGTCAGGTTGTGCAGGTCATAAGAGAAAAAGCTTGAGGACTGTGTTACTCAACTTTGCGCCAGTGTAACAAATATTTGAGAAAATCATCTTCAATGAGCAAAGATTCTTTTTGTTGTTGTGGTTCAGGTGAAACACTTTGTGGTTGGCTGGCTCCCATGGTTTTAAGCTTGTGGTGAAGTAGTCTAATGAAGTAGTCTGATTTCTAATGGCAGAAATACATGGTGAAGAAAGCTGCTCACTTTATAGTGGTCAGAAAGCAAGGGCAAATGAAGGCAAGAGGAGGAGTAGGGGCAAGATTCGCCATCCAAAGGCACGTGCCTAAGCACCTACTTCCTCTATGGAAGCCCCAGTTTCAAGCATTTCCACTGTCTCCCAGGAGCACCATTACACTAGGAATCCATCAATAGATTAATCTATTGATAGAGTCAGAGTCTTCACAATCTCATGATCTCCCAAAGGCCCCGCCTCTAAATGCTGCTACATTTGGACTAATCCTTCAACAAATGAGACTTTGGGGGACCTTCTAGACCCACAACAAAAGGAAGCTAGAGGCAGAAGCTGTAGTTGGACAAGGAAGTGCTCTATCAGTGACATTACGAAATGGATATTCATTTTGTATTAATTGAGGATGGAGGCTTACACAGCAAGCTTACAAGGCATAGGCAGATGCATAATGATTCTTTAGGGTAGTAAGTACAAGAGAGATATTAAAGAGGCAGCAGTTGGAGAATAGCGCTTGAACAGATGGACAAATTTCTCCCGTGGAACACAGCTTATGGAATTTCAATGGAAAAGTTCATAGGAAACTATCACTAGCCTTTATCTGAACTAGTAGAAAAATAGCCATGTTTTCTCTGTAGATATCTCCTGTGCCAAATGCATAATTAGGATGACAACTCACTGAAGTATTTATTGATTCCCATAGCTCTTGAGCCAAATTTCAATTATTTGGAACTTTCAGGTGAATGAAGTTCAAGCTTGGTCTGCCTAATAACTAAAATGTGGTTTTAAAAGGTTGTAGTAAATTATCAGAATGTTTGGAAATATTCAGGTTGATATATGCTCTATGTTCAGTATTCCCCCCAAAAGTCCATGTGTTTTGGTTTCCAGGGTGGTGCTCATGGGAAGTGGTGGGACCTTTAAGAGGTAGAGCTTATGGGGAGGTCTTTGGGCCTTTGTGGGAGTGTTGGGAGAGGACACTGGAACCCTTTCCCCTTCCTCTCTCTCTTTTTTACTTCTTGACCATGAGGTAAGTGGCTTTGTCCCTCCATGCAATGCACTCTCGCCATGATGTCCTGTTTTGCCATATGCCTAAAAAGTAACAGATCCACCAGATTGAGAGCTGGAACATTCCAACCTGTGAGCCAAAATAAAACTTTTGTCTTAATAAGTTGGTTAATTTAGGCATTGGTTATGATGGAATAATGACCTATACTGTTAATATTGGAAGAAATGGTTTTGTTTTGGTATAGGCGCTTGGCCTTGGGGAAGATAATTCACAGATTAGGTTACAGGATCTGAATATCACAGTTCTTGTAATCAAGAGGTTAGTGGGCACTAATGAGCATCTTTCTTTGGATTTCCCAATTAAACTTTCTTAACTATCCTACATTAATTTCCAGTCAATCCTTCTCCCATTCCATTCTCTCTACAGCAAAATCAGGTGGAATTGGCAGGGTGATTATTTGGAGTCAGTCAATCTTTTTCCAATTGTGTGACAATAACTACATGGGAATTCTCATGCTCCAGATTTTTCTGGGTTCCTTTGAGTTCAATGTTCTTGTCCAGTGACTCCACATGTGCAGTGTCAATATTGTCTCTTTTTATCTATTTAGAGTCTTCAGTCTCTTGGGAGGAAAAGAAAACTACAACAGGAATTTCTGCTGTACAGTAATTTCATTATGAAGTTGGCAGAGAGCAAGTACCTATTACCTTCAATTCCTCCATCTGGTTTCTACGGAAGGTAATCCGTATTTCCTCAGGCTTCCTTCCCACTTAAAGTTGCTCCAATGTAAAATTCTTTCTTCGGGGAAATACCATTAGCCACTGCTTGCATAGCCCTCATAACACCTGCTTGGTACTTGCATTAAACATTAAAATCTGATCATTGTTTTGCTTATATCTTGAAAATTGATTATAAGCCCTTAGTGATCAGATAAAATGCCAGAAATTCCAGCTGCTGTTAAGTTTCAAATTAAATCTTTAATATTTCCACTAGGAACAAAAAATACATGAAAGCAGGCTGGCAAAATATAGAAGGTGGGTAGGCTTTCACATATCGTAGCCAGGCGTGGTGGCGCATGCCTGTAATCCCAGCACTCGGGAGGCTGAGACAGGAGGATTGTTGTGAGTTTGAGACCAGCCTGAGCTACAATGTGAGCTTAAGGCCAGCCTGACCTGCATAGTGAGACCCTGTCTCAAAAAAAAAAAAAAAATTTAGCCAGGGAGATGGCTCAGTGGAATAAGAGCTTCCCTGGCAAGCGCAAGGACCTGAGTTCGATCGCCAGTTCCCGGAAAAAAAAAAAAAAAGAAGGATTTTCCACGTATCGTAGAGGTCAATTCTGTGCTATCATCGACTGATATTAAAGCACTATATGCAACATTAACCCAGAAAGTATGGAAGTGTATGTAACATGTATACATATGATTCCTTTAGTTTCTATTCTCTTACATGTGTGTATAAGCCTAAAGTACATACCAATAAACATTTCTTTACTGTTTACATTTTGTGCTTTATGAAAGAGTAATGCATGGCAATCAGGAATAATCACAAAAGAAAACCAGGTAGGTCATATTACCCAATGTTACACTTGAAAAGAAATTAGATCAGAATTGCCAAGTTCTCTTCAGACCTGTACTATCTGCAGTAACACCAACCACATGTGGCTGTTAAACACTTGAAAGGTAGTTTTTCCTCATTAAGATACCTTTTAAGAATAAAACACACCCTCGGTTTTGAAAACTCTTTGTCAAAAATTGTGTGAAAAACATCATGAATAATTTTATATTGCTTTCCTGTTGAAATAGCTTTGACATGCTGAGTTACATAAAATAATTATTAAAATTATCTTCATCTCTTCCTTTTATATGCTATCAGAAAATTTAAGTTATGTGCATTTCATGTTATATTTCTATTGAGTAGCTGTTCCAGACTCTTTTTGGTCTTTTGTTATTGTCAGTCTTATGATTTTTTTTTAATTTTTATTTTATTGAAGTACAAATATCAATGAGACAGTTTTCAGATACCTTGACAAGATGGATTTGATAATTTAATACATTGCAAACTGTTTTCATAATGTTTTGGTATCATGGAAGGTGCATACATGATATTATACTTATGGACATTATTATAGCATATGTCTCTTATCAGTACATAAAGAGAGTGTAGCTCTTTGCATATCTTATTTTTTATACCTGAATTACATCAAAGATTCAATAATTAATACTTTCTACCTTGTTATTTTCCTAGTGGTTGTCCATAGTACTAGAAGCCGACATAATATCCTGTCCAACCACCCTTAGTGCAAATCTTGCCTCTCATAGAATTATGTAGAAGCACGGCGTTATCTATCCCAACTGTACTGTCCATACACACACCTCATGATTCTTGCTTTCTATACCCCTTCCTTTGTCTACACCTGTCAAAGATGGGCACTCCATTGTCATTCAACTAATTTAGGTGCCTGAACTCGACAACGCAGTCCAGCATTCCACAACAGTAGTGAGTTATCCGAAGAAGTTGTCGACCATAGCCATTTACAGCTCAACTTATTATTATGGCCCCGCAGTGTATACTTCATTTTTATACTTTTCTGCTGGATGGTTAAGACCTAGATAGAGCAAGACCTATATACCAACTCATGTACTTTTTGTTTCTTACTTCTTATGAGTCTGTCTTATGTTTTAACCAGCAGGCCACATGCACCATGCAGGCAGAGGCCTTACTTACTTTATTTACTATAGTATTTCTAGTAGGCGGAGTCTTGGTGCAGAGCTGGGTGCCCAGATAAACAGCTGGGGAGTGAATGGAGGGTGGAAGTGTTCTTTCTAAGTTGGTGAGTTTCCTGGTGTGGATGAGAGCCAACAGGTATGCCCCCCCCCAACCTGAGTTACTTTGGAATGCAAATGTAGCATTTTTTGCCTATTTTTTTCTTTGTAAAAGTGGGTTAGGTTACACCTTTTGGGGGGGAATACCAGGAATCAAATTGACAGCCTCATGCTTGCTAGGCAGGCACTGGGCTACATCCCCAGGCCTAGGTGTCAGCACTTTAACCCGCCACGACAGTTTCAAATGACCTAACCTTACATGACTCAATGTGCCCACAGAGCATCTACCACAATCATTAGTACACAGCTGTTGTCCAGGAAGTAGCTACTGTTTCATATAAATTTTCCACATATTTGTCACTATTTCCCATTCTGTCCTGTTTCCTAATACCCCACCACAAGCGCTACTCATCATTTTTAGCGTCGTGCCTCTCTTTGTTGCTTAATATCCTCATTTTCAGGGTTCCTCCATCTCTGTGAAAGCCAGCCAGCCATACAAAGACAATGAAAGGACCTTTACTACTTCAGATCTCTCATTCTTTCAGATTTCTTTATCATTTGCCTTACAGTAGTATGTCTCCTTTAACTTCCAAAATCTGATTATTTGAAATGTTCTCTAGACATATTTACTAGTCACTACTCCCCCTTAGACTTTAATTCTCTTGCTCTTCCATAAATGCCAGCATAACCCGTTTAGTGTTTCTCAATTTTCAGTCAATTTCCCATCTGCTTTGCCGTTTCCCAAGTTCTCCAGGCTGCTTCTTGAATCATGCTATCTCTTAAATGGCTCCTCTGACGACTTTGGGTGTCACAAGTTTTTTTCTTTGTCATTTAATTTACATGTTTTTGAAAACACAGTCACTGTTTTCTTTAACCTCTTCTCAATTCTCGAGACACTCTCATTTTTAGACTTCGTTGCTCTTTCCAGCTTTCTCCTAGTGGTTTGAAATCCCTTCAAAGTTGATGTCTCGGCGCTCTCTCATCTTCCTCCAGCTATTCCTTCCCGGGATACAGGCACACAGATCAGTGGTATAACATTTGCCTGGTGTGCACAAGGCCCTGCGCTTTACCCCCAGCAGTGCAAAACAAAATAAAAGGATGACTTTATTTATTTTTATATTTTATGTATTTGGCACAGGGTCTCACTACAAAGCTCGGACCCATAGTGATCCTCCTATTTTCAGCCTTCCCAGTGCTGGGATTACAGGCATGCATCACCATGCCTGGACTCAGTGGCCAACTCAGTGCGCCTGGTGGGGGCACAAGGCCAGCGCCCCTGTGGTATGGGAGATCAAACCCCAGTCCTTGGGCTTGCCTAAGCAGCCATTTAGTCTGCTGAGCTATCTAGGCAGCCCTAAAACAAAATAAAATGAAAGAAAACTATTCCTCCTGGACAGCATTCTGGCTTGCATCTAGAAGTCTCCCCAAAGCCTTGCAAACTCAAGAGGGACTTTCCAGAAGACATTCAATCTAGGGTGTGTGGACACAGATCATGGGTGAGAGATAGTGGGTGCAGATGACGGGAAGGCCCACCCGGGTGAGGTGTGACTGGCCAAGGGAAGGCTCACTACTGCTGCCACCGCTTGTCCCACTTTGCCATGTCTGTTTCTCCTCTGCGATACCCCTCTGCTGTGTCACCCAGTTTTCCAGCCAGAAAACTACGGACTGAAACCTCTACCAACTTGAACTAAAATAAACTTCTCCTTTAATTTGTCAGTAGCAGATATATTACGCCAGCAAAGAGAAAAGTAACAGGTAGAAAGTCATCCCATCCTTCTTTTGAACAACCTCACTGCGCTTCTGCCAGTTGTCAACCCACCATTTCCCACTTCCCGGCATGCCATGGTGCCAGCTCTTCTCAGCAGTCTCCTGGTGGGGGCCCGTTCTCCTTTGCCCCAGTGCTGAAGCCTCTCACGGCTGGTTCCTTGTTTCCCCTGAACAAACACCAAATGTGTAACAACAGAGCCAAGATGTAAATGTCAGGACATTTTATTGAATAATTCCAACACAGAGATCTGCATGCATTACACCAGTATCATTCAAACTGGGTTCTGAAAGAGAAGAAGGGGGGCGGGGTGGGGGACAAAGCTAAAGCAAAGGAAGTATTGTTTATTCTTCTGGCACAAATTCTATTCTATCAAATTAAAAAATGATGCTTGCTGTGCCCAGTGAGATAACTCTGCAGACTAAAGCACCTGCTCAGGCAAGCTTAGGCGAGCACAAGGACCGCAGTTCCATCCCCGGTACCACATGCCATACCAGCCCTGCCCCTAGGTGTGCTGAGCCGGCCAGAGCATGGGTATAGTAGCCTATAATCACAGCGCTGGGGAGGCTGAAAGCAGCAGCATCAGTATGAGTCTGAGGTGCATCAGAAACTCTATAACAACAGAATACATTTAAAACAATGATGTTTGCTGTCTTGGCTAAGAAATACTGAATTCTAAAAAAAATTAGAGATGGAAAGCTCCAAAGCACAAGGATCCTGCCTGTTTTGATTACTACAAATCTAAGACAGTAAAAATACTGTGTGTGTCTTACAGTCAGAACTTAAGCATTCATTGAGTACACTATAAAATAAATAAGGAGACAGAGGTCTTAAAAATATTGTGCATTTGACATCTATTTCTGGTGAACCAAATACAAAGAGGTAATTCTCTAAGATTACTGCTTACTTTTGGAATCTGCTTTTTTTTGAAGTAATGGGAAGCCTGAATGACCATTAATAATGTTGCTTCTTTCTTTCTTTTTTGGCAGAACTGAGGATTGAACTCAGGCCCTTGTGCTTGCCAGGGAATCACTTATTCCACTGAGCCACTTCCCCGGCCCCAAGGTACTTTCTTAAATCCATTCTCTTTCCATCATTCATAGGGCTCTTTCAGGAACCTGGATTAGGAAATCTGAAAATTCTTGGTAATATTTATAGCATTATTAAAATAGCACCAAATATATCACCATTAATTTCTAATTACTATGTCTTATCTACCTGGAGCTTGAACAGTATGAGTGTCAAAGGAATTAGCTCATATAATGAGCTTCTAACCCATAAGAGAAGAAAATGATGAATGGCTGGTGGCTATCTTATCATTTTTTTCAAGATCTCAGGGAGGCACTTGCCCATGAAAGTTGCCTTCCTCTCCACAAAATATACAGAGAATTGCAAATAGACTGACATTCAATTCAAGGAGTGATTTTACCCAGCGGTGATTTATTCATAGAATTAAAGCTATAAAAGCATAGGTTTTGCCTGCATTTTTTTTTTTTTTTTTTTTTTTTTTTTGCTTTATCTCCAGTTCAGAACCTAAAACCATATCTGGTCAAAGTAGATGCTCAATGAATATTCACTGAATTAACAAAAGTCTCCTTTCTCTGTCTTTAATTGAGAGATGCTTTCCCGTGGGTCACTAGGAATCCAGTGAAGTGGTTTAAAGGAAGAGAGAATGAGCATATAGGCTGAGAGGACTCTAGGTGTCACATCCCTTCTTAAGTTTAATGCACTGTACTTCCTTATATGGTAATATTTGGAAGACATTATACCATCCAAATATATCAGTGGATGAAACAAACAAATGAACAAGAAAGTCATTAAGATGTGTGCTCCTCCCACAGACCTGGGACCTCACCTCCTCTCCTCAGATGTGCCGGGAGAGCAGCTCCCTAAAGAGCAGGGACTTGCTCTATTTGGCCTGCCATGTGTATTAAATGTTGCCTGAAATGCTTTCTCATGTGACCTGAATTCTCACCCTAAGAATTAAGTATAGATTTCTCCACTTTACAGAGGGAGAACAGAGGTTCAGCAGGTTGTCAATTGTTATAAAAGGCCACCCAGAACCCTATTGATTTATGGTTATCCATGAATATCCGCTCTCTTTCTCTGCCTTGGCAGTAGAAATCCACCTTTCTAGCTAGGCACAGAATGCCCAATATGTAAGCTTAAATTCCCAGTGATCCTACCAGCTAAATTCCCAGTTACCCTACCTACTTCCTACTTTGCATCTTTCTAACCCTTGTGATGATGTCTTACCAATAAAAACAGTGTGATATTTTTTCTGGGTTTTTTTTTTTACAGGAAGTACATTATAAGGAGAAGGTGAGCCCGTCTTTACCTCTGTCCTTCTAGTCCTTTGTATCCACAGCACTAGCAGTCACTTGGGACCATGAAGTAGAAGCCAGTGGCTGAAGTGGCAGACAGGTGGAGAAGGAGCCTGTGTTCCTGAAGCCACGCAGCTCAACACCAGCCATGAGCACACCTGGACTTCTTTTATACAAGAAAAAAAGTAAATTCTGGTAGTTTTTAAGCCTTTGCTTTGCTGCATTTTCTGTCATTTCAAAACAAAATATTCTAAGTGGTTTAAGTCCTTTGAACCAAAATCTCTGAAATTCCTAAAATCTTCTACTTAAGCTACTCCAGTTCCCATTTCACTTCCTTAAACCTCAATTGTCCCTGAAAAATCTACGAGTGGCTGCCCATGTCCCATTGTTTCCTCCTGGATCTGCAGGATTTGATCTTCTCTCTTAATCTCCTCACAGATAAATAATAATAACATGAGAGATTTCTTCTGAGACAAGGTCTCACTATGTAGCTCAGGGTGTCCTTGAACTCACTATGTAACCTAGACTGGCTTCAAACCTGCAGCAGTCTTCCTGCCTCAGCTTCCCAAGTACTGAGATTACAGGCCTGTGCTACCAGGCCCGCTATAATAATGTTCTTACATCCCAACTCTTTGTGTATGCTTTTAATCCTACTCAGAATGTGCTTTTGCTTCTCATTTTAGATTAAGTCCAATCCTTTTCACAGCTAGATAGATGATAGATAGGTAGATAGATAGATAGATAGATAGATAGATAGATAGATAGATAGATAGATAGATAGATGATAGATAGATAGATAGATAGATAGATAGATAGATAGATAGATAGATAAGAGAGAGAGAGAGATAATACATAGTAACTATATTCATTTTTGGGAAATGGTACCTATTTATTGTATCTTATTTATGATCTTCCTTCCTCACCGTCCTCTCTTCTCCCTCTTCCCTTGACCCCTTTTCCCATCTCTAAAACCTCTTTTTCAATTCCCTACCATCTTTCATCTATTTTACTCTTAAAGTAGTTATATTTTAGTTTTCTCATCTAAGAGAAACCACACAATATTTAACCTCTCGTGTCTAATCTATTCACTTTACACTAGGAACTACTCATTTTCCAACAAGCGACTCAGGCCCACCCTTCTTTGTGGCTGAGTCCTAACCCACTATGTGTATGACCCACATTTCCCATATTCATTCATCTGTCGTCTCTCCTGACGCTCTTTCTGCCTTTGCGTCTTTCTAACCCACACCTCTTCAGATAGCACTTAGCAACCCATTGCCTCCCACTGTTCTCTAACAACCAACCATTCCCATATTTAGTTCCAGCTGAAGTAAAGACCAGGTCTTCCCTGTAGCCCTCCATATTTACTTAGCACCACACGGTCAGCACCGCATGTTCACCAAGAACAGCACCTCACACTCAGGGGTGATGTTTTCAAACTTCACACCAAACACAGAACTGAGTGGTGACAGTATTCCAGGCCATTTGTCTCTGTCCACAGTCCTTTCTGCAGCTTCAATTCCTTTTCATCCCCTTCCTTGTATTTATTGGCCACACTTCAAAGTGACATCTCAAACAACATCAGCCCACAAAATTCTTCCTGGCTGCTTCAGAGATGTGTCCCCTTCCAACACTCATCTCCTACTTTTTAATGTGGTATGAACCTCTTGTAGAGTGTAGCTTCATTGTTGGGTCAGTCCTGAGCACTTGGAGTGAATATTTAAAAGATATCTTTTTATTAAGACGATTTACTACCACCTGCCAGAAAAACTACAAAAACGAAACACAAATGTTTGATAAATGTGATATGAAGGGTGTCCCTCGGACTTGTGTAGTTCAGAGCCTGCACAGCTTTGCCATCTCAGCTCAGCTATGAACACCTTGGGGTCAAGAATTCATAACCTAATACTTCAAATCTAGGAATATTATACAGTAAAGGGAAGCACAGATTTAGAGTCCAGCAAATGATTTCATTTTTGTTGCTTGCTCCCAAAACAGCAGTACTTACTGTTCTCCTACCTGGACTGTGAGCTGAACTGGCCTCCGTATTCCCTATATGCCATTCTCCCAACTCATATTAACCCCACCTGCGAGATAGACATTCCTGAATCTCAGCTCTAGTCATGTACAATGTTACTCAAAAGTCAGAATTGGTTCCTCATTCTCAAAAATGAAATCTAGGCTCCTTAGCCAGTCTTACCTTAATCTTCCAATGTTATTCTAAAAACTGTTCTTTATATATCGTGCATTGGAATAAGCTCAAACAACTGACGATGCCCTCCTATAGTCCTGCGATTTGCACTTTTTGTCCCCCTCTCCACACACACACTTTGTTCCATTAGGAAGCAGTAGTACTTGCTGTTCCATAACACTTCTGTTTCCAGATATCAGGCACGCTCCTGCCCACCAAAACGAGTGTGTCTGGCTACAGGGACATTTTGGATATGGAGATATCACTCAAACGCATCCAAACAAATTCTCCTCTAGAAGTTTCTGCTACAGCTAGAAGGGATCACTGTCTTCCTGCAGTTAAAGAGATACAGTACTGAAGGATATAAATCAACACCTATTTCAGATGACTTTTTTCTCCATCTCATAAAGGAAAACAATAATCTGAGGGAAAAAAGAGAGACAGACAGACAGACAGGCAGAGAGATAGAGAGACAGAGAGGTCCAATAAATGATTTGAGTTTGGGTCTAGAGATGCTGAGTTCACTTCATCCTTTCTAACAAAACCAATAATTTTCATATGTTTGTTTTATTTTGTTTTGCTTAAATAACTAAGAATTGATTTTTGATCACTTAAAGTCACAAAAGTCTTGTTTATTTGTTTGCTGGGATATACTACAATGAAATGATGCACAGGAAGATAAAGAAATAGCTAGAGAAACATAAGGATGTGAATTAACTCAAAGACATTCTGTTAAGTGAAAGATATGGAGCCTAAAATGTCACACACTGTATGATTCCATCTCACAAGACGGATATTTAAACTTTTTGAATATATTGCAATAAAAATACACTGCTACTGATATACTTGAAATGCTCCCCTTACTTTGAACATATGTTTTGCATCATTCCTGCCACGTCCAGAACCAATTCTGGAAATCCTCTTTTGTGAATACCTTTAGCGTCTGCCTCAGGGTTCTGAAATTGCTTCAAAATGTTTGCTTTTGTAGTTGCCTCCTCAGACTGTGGGGAGCCAGAAGTTGCACAGTGGCAGAGCCAGTGATTGTGATGGGTTGGAACCACTCTAATGTGGTAGAATGCTTCTGCCAGCCCCCCTTTGCTTTGATGGCACTTGGCAGCAGCATTCACTGTGTTTTTGATCACTCATCAGAGAAGACATGTGGACCTGCTTCAGGCAGGTGCTTTTTTTCTAATACAGGGTCTCACTATGTAGCTTGTACATGTAGTGATCCTCCTGTCTCAGCCTTCCCGGCACCGAGATTATAGGCCTGTGCCACTGTGGCTGGCTGCAGGACTGGCATGGCACACCCCAGGTGCGGTACCAGGAATCGAACTTGGGACCTTGCGTTTGCCAGGCAGGTGTTTATACCACCCAACTATCTCCACAACCCCAGACCTGCTTCAGAAAATGGCAAGAACGATGGAACATGAGTTTTGAAGTAAAGGGGAGTATTTTTGCAGTGGATTAATGCTATGCATCATTTACTGAAATAATTCGTTAGTTGTGATATTCATCATATATTTTGATCACCCCTTTATACATGATATTCTCCAAAAACCAACCTATAGGAACACAGAACCTCAGTGATTGCTAAAGGTTAAAGGTGTAAGAAAGTTGAGCATAGATGGACAGATTGGGAGATTTGGGACAGATGTTAGAATGATTTTGTATCCTGATTGAAATAGTAACCTCAGAACTCTGTCCATGAGGTAAAGTCCATCTGACATATTACTTTTAAAAATAAAATTGAACATTTTCATTGAAATATAAAGAAAATAAAGCCTTGAAATTTTCAACTGAATGTAAAATCTCTTCCTGCTCTAGATATTCACGTGTTCAAATGCTCAAACCTGAGCCCAGAGCCCTTCTTCCTCCTAAAGGCCAATGGAGCCTCCTTCCACCCACCTCTTCGCTCCTCAGAATTCGCACCCTGTCTTCATCTGCTTGTCACAGGGTTTCCATGCACATTCTCATTAATTCTTTTGCTGCAAAGTAAACTTGGAGAGCCCAGGGCCCGCGTCTGAGTCGGCCCTGCAGGCCCCGACCCCGCGCAGTGCCTGGCATATGGCTGGCAGTTAGGACTCATTTGCTGAATGACCAGGAGCAGATTTTCTTCTGGTCAGAGCTGGAGTCCTCAGCAGCATGGAGAACATCCCGGTGTGCTAGATGACTCTGCAGAACCATCAGGATGGAGTTAAATGTGTCCTGGCCTAAATAGCAGTGTAAACCCTGCCCAGTGCTATAATGAAACGTGACAGTCCTGAGTAAATGTGGCAGTAATAATGTTTCACACCCTGCTATGGATTTCTGGTGTGAAAACATGTTCTCCAAAGGACCGAGTTTTACAGCCGTAACCACTGCCCTGATGGTCACATCTTTCACCCTCTTCCTGAGGAAGAAAAGGACACATTTGGCACCTCACAAGCAGCTGGATCAAAAGGTGATTGGGGAGGGGTTTTGGGCTTAATTTTTTCTTCTGTGGTGTGGTTCTGATGTCCACTATTTTAGTTATTCACATTGATGAAACTCTGAAAAGATCAGCTGGAGAATTCCAGAAAGATTTCATACGACTGCAAATGCAATGAGTGGCATAATGAAATCTTGGGCCACTCCACTGTCTCCCACCTGAGACAGGAATCATGTGTTTGTTCGGTGTGTCCGCCTTGTCTACCCTCCCCTCCAGCATCAGAGGATTCATGATCCAGGGCCACTGGAGACAGACGAGCCAATGATCCTTTCTCTGAAGGGTCAGTAGTAGCCCCATGTTATGCCATGGTCCTAGGTCACCTCTCTTTATCTCATCATGTGGTGATTAGATCCACACAAGAAAAAGCAGGGTGAATATACTAATATACAATATTCTGAGAGAACCTCCTCACATATTTTTTATTATGGTGTAGTATAGTTTTAGAATTATTTCATTGTATCATTGTCAATCTTCTAGTGTGCCTAAATTATGAATTGAACTTTATCATAAGTCCCCATGTATATTTAGAAAGGAAGCACAGAGTGTGGTATAGGGTTCAGTTTCACCTGTGGTTCCAGGCATCCATCAGGGAGACCTCAAACACATTTCCAAAGATAAGAGGGACAACAACATAAATCATAAAAAGAAAGTGGTTTTTCATTTCCTAGTGCAGCTTCTCTTCCTACTTGCTTTAAAAATTACCATGAAAAGATAATTTTGCAACTCCTGAGGAACAATTGCAAGGCAAATAGGAGGAAGAGAAAGAAAAAACAGAAGTTGACAAATGAAGAGACTGCAACAAAGAAAGAGCCGGATGAAAGATAAGAGCAGAAAGATAAGAGAATCCAGGCAGAAACAGCAAAAGGAGACGTGATGTCCTCTCCTTTGGGCAGCAAAATAAAATGGAGTTTGAAAGACAGTGAGGCGCTGCCCCAAAGCTGGCTGGGGCTCCATGGGAGGAGGTCCTCCCGTCAAAGAGAACAGGAGAGAGTGGCAGGATGGCATGAAGCCAGAGCCCAGGGAGCAGCAAACAGGAAGGGGAGCAGGGAGAGAAAGCACCGTGCTGTGGGCTGGCACCAGGCCTTCCCTGATGACACTGGAAAATAGGTCAGTTTTGGAGCTGGTGGGAGGATGAATGGTCAGCCAGGTCAGGGTGGGAGGTGAAAGTTCCCAGGCTAACTAACGCGCAAGATCAGGGAGACGGGGATCGGCACTAGTCCCATGGGAGGAATAAAATCTCTAGAGTCGGAGGTGCCTGCCGCCACGGGAGTCCATGGCATCCAGTGCAGCCCTGGCCAGGCACCTGTGGCCACTGAGCACCGAAATGTGAGCGATGTGGCTGCGGCGCAGTGCTTTTCATTTCCTTTCTCTTAGTTAAGGTTCACAAAGGGAGCCCTGCACGGCTAGTGTCTGGCGGGCTGGACAGCACACGCGTAGGGAAAGGAGCTGCGTGAGTCCCACGAACAAGGAAGTGACTGCCAAAACGAGCCCAAGGCTGTTTACAGAGATGTCCTAAGTGTCCACAGATGCTTTTAGATGATACACAAGTGGGCTTTATTGGTGAAATAAAATTATATCATCTTCAAGTATATCCAAAGAAATGAAACTAACATATCAAACCCACTAGATGTCATAGTTTAGGAAAATGCTACGGTTAATTTTTATATGTCTAAAAAAAATTTTAATTCATATAAAAAGTAGTATTTTGCTACTTTAAAAAATCCCAGGTTTGGGCTGGCCAGATAGCTCAGCAGATTAAAGTGCCTGCTTAGGCACACAGGGCCCAGGGTTTGGTACCTGGCCTGCCATGCTGGCCCTGACCTCAGGATGCACCAAGACAGTGATTGAGACTGGGTGTGGTGACACGCGCCTGTAATCCCAGCGCATGGGAGGCTGAAAACAAGAGGATCACTAGAGTCCGATCTGTGTGGTGAGACCCTGTAGACCCTGCACTAAATATATAGAAAAATAATACAAATAATAAGAATAAAAATCCCTGGCTTACGCATATGTCAAAAGAGTAATACACATAGTTTGTACAACATGTGGCCTTTTGTGCCTAGTTTCTTTCCCTTAACAAAGTGACTCCCAGGTTCATTATGAAATACAACTTGTGTGGCTAGACCACCTTCAGTACTGATGGGCGTTTTGGTTGTTTATACCTTGGATTAATGTAAATGTTTCAAGTACAAGTTTTCTTTTCTTTTTTTTTTTTTTTTTTGAGTAGTCAACAGGTTTAGATAGATAGATAGATAGAAGATAGATAGATAGATAGATAGATAGATAGATAGATAGATAGATAGATAGATAGAACAGCAGAAAAACCTGCAATAACAAGTCTTCAAAAATAACTATTTTTGAATTATTTGGGAGTGCCACTATTTAGGATACCTGGAACTAGGTAGTTGTAATGGTTCTACAACACTAAGAATGTGCTTAATATCTCTGCATTATACAGTTTCAAATTATTAAAATGGTATGCAATCTATGTACTATCATTAAAAATTACTATTTAAAAATAATAAAGTAAGTGGACAGCTGCATAGACACAGATTATTAAAAAGATACAGTAAGCAGTCGAAAATTAGATGTGATTTATGAACACCTTGGAGATACTTAATTTTTTTTTTTTGCTTTTTATAAGATTTATTTATTTATTTGGCATAGGATCTCGCTATGCAGCTCAGACTCATAGTGATCCTCTTGTCTCAACCTCCCCAGTGCTGGGATTATAGGCATGCACCGCCACTCGCAGGGGCTGGCAAGGAAGTTTAGATCTGGCACAGTATATGGTATCAGGAATTGAACCCAGGCTCTTGAGCTTGCCAGACAGATGCTTAGACTGCTAAGCTATCTCCCTGGCCCCTTGGAGATATTTAAATTCAAACTCCTAAGCATGATTTTTTTCTACAGCCTCACTGGTAGATACATGGGCCTACATCTTGTCCTCTTCCTTGAAGATAGGTCTCAGTGCTTCTCCAAAGCAGCCAATACCATTGTCATGTAGATACACATCCTTAAAAAGCTTCTTCGGTTCAGCTAAGGTATTTTATCTAGTAATTTCTACTTCTTGTCCCTTAAGTCCCTGGAGTTACCCCTACTGCAGCAGTCTTATGCTCCTGGCTCTGTGGCAGAGATGAGCAGCAACCTTCACGGAGAGGAGAAAACAGGAAGTCAGCTGTAGAGATTCCCACTGACCTTAAAATGAATGAGAAAAGCAGGAAAACCCAGTGCAGAAGGCCCCTGAAGTCTGACCATCTTGACTTTCTGTGACTAATCTCTAGCTGTGAGATGCTCGGTAATTTATTTGGCTATTCCTGGCCTTCGTTTCTTTTTCTGTAAAATGGGTACAATAATACCACCTGTTATAGGTTGGTATTAAGGTTAAAATGAAAATTCAGGGAAAGGATGAGGCACAAGCCCTGTGCTCCTGAAGTGCTGGAGCATGCTCATGGCTGTCATGGTTACAAACCCATGAATGTTTACAAAGCCTCCAAGAAAGGAAGAGGACATTGCAACAAAAAGACAACCTCAGAGAGGGTCACCATTGACCATGGTGATCATTGTTTGTTCATGTAATGGGAAGAAGCCCATGATTATAATGGCTAGACAATTTTGAAAGGTTCTATGGAATCACACATACATAAGTATGAAGGCTGAATGAAAGTTTCAGTACTTTTGGAAAGTGTCTATGACTTACGCAATGTTGGTTCCCATCCTCAGTCAAGCAGGTAAGTGGCCCCCATGGATGGAAGGCATTCCCATATTCTGAGAAGTGCTATCCTCTCTGTATCTCTGTTCCTCAACTGTAAAAATGCAGTTGACTGCAGAACTCACTTCCTATTGCTGATATGACGATTAAATGAATTAGTGTACCTGAAGTTTTCTGGACAGGGTATAGCGTACTAGGAACACACAACATGGCCAGCTCTGACAGGTATAAGGATGATGGAGATGATAAGGAGAAGGAGTCAAACAAGGGTGATGGTGAAGGTGATGAGAATGACAATGACAGTAACGGTGATGGTGGTGATGATGGAGGGGAGGGAGAAGAGAAGGAGAAGGAAGAAGTGGGCTTTTGTAACCATGGTGATGATGATCTTGGCCATGATGACAGGCGAGTGTGAGGCAGTGGCTTTGGGGCTGGTAACCACAATGGTAGTGCTGATATAATCTACAAAGTGGGACCATAAAAAGAAGTGATTAAGGCAGAATCTTTGGGTCTGGAGCTCTTGCTGTTTACTGGTCTTTGAGCTAACTGTGCCACGTCTCTGAGCTTCATGTTTTTACATCTGTTTCACGGGGTTAGAAAAAATGTTCATGCCTTAAGAATGCTTTAGATATTTAAAGAACAATGCATATAAAATACTAGAACATAATAACTGAAGAAAAATAGTAAGTGATGCTGTTGTTAATGGAGTAACCTGGATCAAAGGACAAATGCTATTGAATTCCACATCTAAAAGGGAGCAATAACAACAGCTATTACGCAAAAGTGGATGGGAAAATTCTAAGGCAGAAAATTCAATAGACCCGGTCTCCACACAGAAGCATTTTCAGGTTATCTAATGACAGAACCACTTGCCTCCACCCTTAATTCTACCATACATTTTGAAAAATCTTCCCAGTCTGCCCTACAGACAGCAGCCCACCCTTCAAGAGGTTTGCAGTATCTGTGTCAGCCCCTTCCAAAGAGGGTTCCTGAGGCCTCCAAGTATTTAACAAGGGCTTTCTCCCTTTGAGCTGGAATTGTTTCCTTAGAACTTCAGCCCACTAGTGTTTGTTCCACAGTGTCAACAAAAGAATATGAATTCTGGTACTTCTGGAGAACAATATTTTAAAACCCCAAAGTATTTCTAGGGCCACCTTAAGGACTCTCCTGTGGGGTCGTTCAGCCGTGCAACATAAGACTTGTGTAAGATTCCTTTCTGTTCAAAAATACATCAACAGGCTTTTCTTTTCTCCAGATGGGTTCTAAAATTTTCAGGACATTTGTAGAATGAGATTTCATCCAAAACAATTTTACGTGAAGATTTTTATAGACATTCTCTACAATGAATTATGCAATCTTTGTATTTCAGGTCAAAGATGTAACCAAAACAAATCACTTTATGCTTCTTCTCTGTATAGGAACAATTAATACTAACCTCAAACTGAAGGTTCAACATGTGCTAGACAAAGCACTGGTCATTGGGGTAGATTATTGCATTCTATACTCCGATGGCTCTGCAGCTCTGCAGCTCAAGCTTTTAACTGAAAGTGTTTGCATGTTTGGGAAATTGGGTCTTGTACCCTGGAAAGGAGCTGTAGCCTATACTTCATTTGCACACACTTCAGTAAGAGCTATTTGATGTACACAATCCTTTTTTGAGCTTTTTCCTTTAACTAAGAGGTCACGCTTTACATTCTCTGACTCAATCCTCAAAAGCTTTCAGCCTGCTTAGAATAAAGAAGCCAGATAATGTTGGTGTGGGCTTGAATTTTGGGAGAATTTTTGCCATTTATACGCTAGGAAAGATGTTTTATTTCATCGACAGGGGTTCTTTTCACTTGTTGCTGAATTTCAAAAGGAAAGAGAGAAGCCCAAAATTTGTAAAAATCCATTATGAGAAAGCACCAGAATCAAGTGTGAGATAAAAATGCAGAATAGGTGGCTCCTAAGAATCTATGATCTAGGGAGAACTAGAAAATTGTTCTTGGTCAAGAGGTATTTCCAGTTTCAACACAAAATTAGACTCCTTTCTTCTAGTTGAAGCTGAGATGGGCATCAAAAATGCCAAATCATCATCTAACAATAACAAATCTTAGTATTATTCTCCTGGGGGGTAAAAAAAGCACCTAAGAAGACAATAAAACTCTGTAGAACTGCCAGTTTCCAATGTGCTGGCAGCCAAACCCAGCAGATGCATCGACAAGAAAGGCAGCCCAAACCCAGCCTAGCAGGGGCACCATTTGGCAAATGGACTGCCTGTCTCCATACTGGTTTCTATTTCAGACAACAAAATTGTCCAACACTGTGTAATCGAGTTAACTCAACCAGCTGTGCGGCTGACAGGTCTGCACCTGCTTTCCATACCAGATCTGGCTTTGGAACCGTACAGTCTATTGTGGTTCTCCTCCCCATGTGAAAACACAGCAAAAATAAATTACCCAATGCACACACTTCAGAACTATTTCCCATGCATCTGCATAGGATCTGCTGTGACTCAGAAACTAGGCTTATTGAAGATGGAAGAATAGCCCCAAAGTGATGGGAACTGGAGCTTCAGGGGCTCTCAGATCCAAAACCGAAGGAGATCTCAGTGACTTGAGAGTTACTGTTAATGCCACATTAGCTGCATCACCTGAATGCGACAGCAGTGGTCAGACAAGGACCCAAGGTGAGGAGACTCAATGAAGCATCAAACTACTGAGGCAGCTAAACAGCAGAATGGCCACAGCGACATTCCCCACATGGGGGAAGGTGCATATGTCTCCATTTATTTGCACCCTATTGGCTGCATAGAATTCCGAATAAGGCAAGTGGTAGAAACTGAAGCTGACAGCAATATACAAGTCAGCAAAAGATCAGGAATCAACTGGCATTGAAACTGAGAGTGTGGGAACTGAGTCTTCTATCCTTAATCATAGCAACCGTGCTCCTTGGGAAGAGTGGCCTGGTTATAGACACCTGTCGACCTGAACTGAATAATGCAGAATATATACACAATCTTTTTTTTCTTAGAAGACAGCGTTATTGTAGTGTTAGATAGCAAGGCAATTGCTCCAATTGTTTCTGTTTGCCTATGTGCATAGAGACAGCATACTTACTTCTATTCCAAACTATTCCTAATGTTTTTCTTTAAATCATTAAGAGTTGAGGTTGACAGCAAGAACTATGTCCTTCCCAATGCATGGGTGCAATTTCTGTTAACCTTCAAGGTATGCCTTTAATAGAAATAGCTTAGAAGGTGATAACAAGCACTGGCTTTGGAGTTAAGCGCTTGGGACTTGTGAATTTGCTAGTTATAGAAGTGGGAGAGTCGTCATTTCTCCTCCTTATACCTTGGTTTCTCATCCACTAAATGCAAATACAAGCATCTATTGTATGAGATTGTGAGGATTAAATTGGTAAATAAACAGAAAAAACTTAGCACAGCATCCTAGGCACATTGCAGGCCCTTGATAAATGGTAATCACTGTAAGAGATCTTATTAATCCACATCCTATCTTTCACCTGAGACTGCTGACAGAAACAGCATAAGTTCACACTTTCCCATCTTTTGCAACTTTTATCTTCTAGATTTTGAGGCATAAGAGTTGGGCCAATGGCTCTGAATCACCTTGGTTATTCTATGCCACTTCTATGAGCCATACCTTAACTTTTAAAGTGGAAATAACCATAGCTGACTCAAGGAATTATTATGAGCATCGAAGATTTCTGTTTCTGAAGCTAAAGATCTCTCCATAACATTATGATAATTATTAATTAGGTCCATGTAGAAGGACAGCCAAGCAAAACAATCACCTGTTATAACAGTACTCTCAACAATCCAAAGCTTCATGACATGAACTCTTGTAAAAAGCAAAAGGAGAAAGTTGCATTAAAATATCACCAACTCTTAAAAGAGGGCCTGAGGTTCAGAGTGGGAGCTTTTCATACACCCTGAAAATTTGCAGGTATTTATAAATAGAGGTCTTTTCACAAGTCACTGAGGTGAAAATCATTTGGAACTAAGGACAGCTTAAAGAGCCACTACAAGGCAAGACATGTGAAATGGGCCTTTTGTTGTGCTGCTGTAGATTAACAGACACCTAGTGTTCCACCAAGGAGCTGGCGGGTAACTCGGCCTTTCTGACTAGGGTTGGCCCAAGTCAAAGAGCATCGGCTAGCTCTTCTTCCTCTGTCTTCCTTTCCCAACCCCTTAAAGACATGATCTCTCTCCTGCCAATCCACAACCACATCTGCATCCACACGCATTTGGAAGCCCTTCAGACAGCTGTTTCACTTTTCACAGTGCAGGGATGGTGGGACCAGAGAATGCCCAAAATAGCTTAGCTTCTGGAGCCTTAGGTCACTACTATCATAAGGCAGTAACCAGCATCCTTTGGCAGCTGTGGCCTCAGAGTTTTACACATTCCCTTCCATCAGCAGGATGCTGCATGAGGGTAGCAGCTCATCTTCCAAATGAAAGAGACTTAGCCTGAGAATACCGAACTGACAACTGCTTTGATTGTCTTTATGAATGCCAGCGTCCTTCTCACCTCGGGGAGTCTGTGGACTTGTTCCTGTTTCCTGCATATTTTTCTGGCTCTTTCATCCCTGGTTGGCCATTTTCAGCTTTCCGTTGTAACACCTGCTCCAGGGAGTGTTTTCTGTTGGCCTTCTACAGAAAGTACTTCTCTGCTCCATGGTGGCTCCTCTTTTAGCACCTCACACGTCTTCTTTACATTGGCTACCACAAAATCTGATTTCTTGCAAATTAAAACAGCTCTGAAATTCCATCTCACCCAGAAAGAATGGCTCTTGTGAAGAAATCAGAGAACAGCAAATGCTGGAGGAGCTGCGGGGAAAAAGGAACCCCTCTCCACTGTTGCTGGTCCAACCACTGTGGAAATCAGTGTGGAGGGCTCTCAATAAACTAGGAGTAGAGGTCCCATTTGACCAGCTGTTCCCCCTCTGGGTATTTTTCCAGAAGAATTAAAAACTTCATACCACACTGATATATGTACACCCATTCTGACAGCAATGTGATTTTGTCATAGCTAAATTGTGGATACAAACCAAATGCCCATCAATGGAAGAATGGACAAAAAGATGTGCATTTTTACACAATGGAGTACTACTCAGCCACAAGGATGGCTAAACTTAAGACTTTTATAGGTAGATGAATGCAGCTGGAGACTCATCAGTGAAATGAATCAGACTCATGTGTGCATGCACTGCATTGTCTCCCTACTGTGAGAAACTGAAGGAGCAAGTAAGATCCTAAAGGTACACTAGATATTGTGAAAGGAACTGCCTAAAAGGAAAGAACTGTGATGAGGTAAAGGAGAAAAGTGGAAGGGGTGGAAATACATATTAGATAATTATATACTAATTTCTACTAGTTCATTAAAAGGAATAGTTTGTGCTTATATTGTTTGATCAATTTTGCATGTCTATACCTTGCAATCTGAGCAACTACTTTGAGGATAACAATATACAATATAATAATCATTGTTAATTTCCTATTAACCTTGTTTTGGAATTCTGTATTATTCTTTTTTTTCTCTTTAAGATAAAATGTGGTTTTTTTAATTTATAAAGAATAATTGAAAAATACTGTGAATATTTAAATGTATAAAACTTTATGGTAGTAAAAGAGATATTATTTTTTTTGTATTTTAGTACAGAGTCCACAGGGTCTTACCACATAGTTTGGACTCAGAGCTATCCTCCTGTTTTCAGATTCCCAAGCACTGGATGACAGGTGCACACCACAATGCCCAGCAGCATATTTGTTTAATACTCTCCCCCCAAGGGCTGGCAAGATAGCTCAACAGACTAAGTGCTTGCTTTGGCAAGATCAGGGATCAGGGTTCAATCCCCAGTCCCTCATGCCCTGCCAGCCCTGCCCCCAGGATGTGCTGAGCCAGCACCTGAGTCCGGATGTGGTGGTACACTCCTGTAATCGCAGCACTGGGGAGGCTGAAAACAAGAGGATCACTATGAGTCCATGCTGCATAGTGAGACCCTGTACCAAATACATTTTTGTAAAAAAACACTGTCCCTCCTTGCCTTGAGCACTCTGAGCCTGCCATTCTTGCCACTTTCTGAAGCATTCACAAGGTGTGATCAAAACATGGCGAGTGAACATAGAGCATGCTATCACCCCAGTCTCATTCTAAAATGCACTTCTTCCACCCATTGTCTCAGTTACTCTTCTCTCATTGCCAGGCCAAACACCAAACACCCAAAATGAAGGAAGGAAAGGCTTATTTAGCTAACAATTACTGAAGGTTTCAGTCCATATTCAGCTGGCTCCAAGGCAGCCTGGCACATGGCAAAGAGCAACCTTTCATGGTGGCATCAAAGAGCAAAAGAGCAAAATGGAGGCGTAGCAGCAACAGTGGCAACAGAGGTAAGTCTGTCTCCCTTAGGTTGCATTCAGGCTACCTGCCTCAGGCTGAGGGGAGTACTCATACCCACAGTCCCAGTAGTACTAAGACCCTTAATCCCAGTGGATCATGAGTTAATTTCACACTCTAGAAGTTCCCGCCCCATGACTGCATGAGGCTTTGGGGGGACAACAAGATACAAACTATAATTCTCTTCAACTTTTTAAAAACAAAGACAATCTAGCAATTGCTGGAATATTCAATTAAAGAAAATATGTGACCTCTTACACCATTGTTCTTGCATTTGGAAATAAAGATTCGGGATAGGAAAGTGAGCAAAAGAAATAAAACAAGAATTAAGTTATGTTATGTAATTGTGGTGGATTAACTACTGGGTAAATTGGGACACCCAGCCATACTGAATCCATGGGGTACTGGGTGTGGAAGGCCCACCTGAGCACTTGGGAAGGGACATAGTATGCTGCTGATTCTCCTTTTCTTGGTATGGACTCAGCTGTTCTCATCCTTGGAAGAGCTTAGCTCCTCACTGTTGCTCCGGATTGCTGCTGTTCTCTTCAAGGAGCTCTCATCCTTAGCCTGAGAGTTGCTTCTTAGCTCCACTGCAGATCCCCCAGCCTGCTGGCACAGATCTGTCATCCCATTGCTATAGAATTTCTAGCTCCTGCCACTGACCTTTGGGCCTTCCCAGTGCAGATCCCTGATACAGACCTGCATGAGACATCGTTGTGGGCTCTAATCCTCCAGTTGGACTCACACAGGACATTGTTATGGGATCCAGGCCATCAGCTGGATTCTTTGGGTCCCTAGTATGTGGATAGAGCTCCTGCACTGTTCTGTATTTGACTTTTTGAGTGAATATTATAAAATAATCCTATAAATTGTGTATCCTGTATTAAATTTATGTCCTTGCAAACCTTGCCTAGAGCATACACATACCAACTTCCCACGAAGGAAGTAACCATTATGTACTGCAAACATATACTAATAAAAATAAAAACTAAAAATATCTTTTGGAGAGAGATGGTTCCGAGCCTCTGTTTACATTAGCCATTAAAGCAGCAAGACACCACCAGTACTTACACATCTCACCCCACAATGTCACTGCTTCTTCCCTCTTCCTTCCTGAGTGAGGACTGTCCCTCTCCTACTCTCTTAGATAATGAGTTGTCTAGGAGGAAAAATCTACTTTTCCTCCAAAAGCCCTAGGGATTTAGAATAACAAAATATATTTAATTAATCTATTCAGAGAAATCCTGCTATCTATGTGGCACTTTTGTCCCAATTCTCTTGTTTGTTCTAAGAATTATGATATTATGTAAGAACTAACATTCATAGATCACTTACTATATACCAAGCACTGAGCTAAATGCTTCCCATGCATTATTTAATTCTCACTAACTCCCCCACTTTGAGTGGGGACCAGCATTACTTCCATTCTACTGATGATAAAAATAAGGTCCACATATATTTAGTTACTTGTTAAAGACACAACTATAAATAGCAGGAAAACTGGAACCTCATTCCAATGCCTATGAATAAACAGGCTTGAATCTTTTCGAAGGTGCAAATATAGTCTGAGCACAAGTTATGTCCATCAAACAGTTTTCTGTCTGGAACTTAGGGCCAAAGTATAATGTGCAAAACAATCTTTCTAAAATCCTTGCCTATAATATCCCGCTGCTGGTCAAATTTGACTTTACTAACTACAATCATATAATTTACAATGTATATTGCACCGACTAGTACACATGATGCTACAGATTAGCTGCCAAATGTACTTGTACATTATAATTCTTTTGGTTGCAATGCACAGAAATCAAGTTAAATAGGCTTAAACCACTAGTGCAATTTGGAGGTTAACAACTAAAAAGATCAGTATTAGGATGGACATCAGGTACAGCTCACTCTGAATCGTACTTCTCAGTTCTGCTCTATTTGTGAGTTCCCCATATTCTCAGCCTCGTTTTGTCTATGGTAGAAAAAAGCTAGCAGAAATGCCATACATTTGCATATTTCTTATATGTCAAATAGTCCTAAACTCCTCTCTGGTATAACAACTTAGATGTGTCCACTCATGAACTCATGTCACTGCATTAAGATGAGTGCGATTATTCTGATTAGTTGTAGTCAAAGAGGACCTGGCCACCCAAGCTTTAGTGATGGAGAAGGAGGAATAGAATCTGGGCAAGCAGATACATTGTGCTCTACACTGAACCAAGCCCATTTCTAACAGGAGATAAAAGAAATAAGTAAGTTTCCAGATAGCACCTGGTCCACAAACTCATCTTCTCAGAGACTCTAGAGGGTTCCAACAGCACTTGAAACAAAACCCACCACAATCTCTCAGGGCTCTACATAACTCCAAAGGCACATCCCACTCGCCAGTTCTGTTTCTGCCAGCTGACTGTCTTGGCAGTTCTTCAAGTCCTCCCAGTAATTTTCAAACTCCAGCCCTTTGTACTTGTTGCTACACGTTTAGGACCCTCCTTCCCAGATTGCCACATTACTTTGTTCACTTCATTCAGATATCTGCCAAAATGCTCCCTTTCCAACTATTCCATTTAAGGTAATGTCCTTCATTCTCCATCTCCTTACCCAGAAAAGTGTCTGTTCTATCTCCTATCAGTGCTAACTTGCCACTGCATGCAATCACTCATCATCAGTCTCCCTACTGGCACAGGAGACAGGCAGGCATCACTGCGTGTCATGTGATTACTGAAGGTCTTGCCTGTATTAAGTGCACAATCACAACGTGTTGACCACATGAGAGGGTAAGTGAAAGAAAATGGATGAATGAATGAGTGAATGGATGGATGGATGGATGAATGAATGAATGAATGAATGAATGAATGAATGAATGAATGAATGAATTCAGGCCAAGCAGTTGATAAATATGGGTAAAATGCCAATGGCCTGTTTCTATTCTATTTTATTTTCACCTAGTTAGCTAAAAACAAATACTTCCACCTTGTCCTGCATTCAGAGACTCAGAGACTAAGTAAGACTCTGTTTTGTTAGAAGTTTTATTAAACTCCAAGCAAAGTTTAAACTCAAGTAAATGGTTCAAAAATCTGATGGCTCCCCAAACCAGGCCGCCTTCTAACGTGAATGGAAATTATTTGCCAGTACTTTAGTTTCTCTGCATCGTGTATATGAATCTAAGATTTTAAAAATCAAGGAAGACAACAACATTAGAGGTTGGCTTGCACCCAAGCATCAAAATTGAATCTTGGCTCCTTTCTTCCTTCCTACTTTTTATTTCCTTCTATCTGCCTAGTCAGAATTACTGAGATTCCCTGGCTGATATTTTTGTTAAATTCTTGGTAGAGTTCAAATTTATTGGCCTTCTTCTGAATTCATAAAGTCTCAGGGGACTCATTCAAGAATGAATCGAAAGAAAATTGAACATGCTGAAATAGAGTTCTTTCCTTATTATTCTCATAAAAATTCGCCTCAGAAAGACGAGCTCCTCCCCACCATTCTGTGCTTGCTTTATTCTTGATAAAGACACAGACACCTCTGATGAACAGAATAACAATAGACATGGATGGAGACAATATTAACATTTTTGGAAAGGTTTTATGATTTATAAAATGATTTCCCATCATTTGCACTTTAATTAACAAACTCACTAAAAGAGAAATTAAGAAAATCACACCTTTCACAATAGCATCCAAAAAATGGAATACTTAGGAATCAACCTAAAGAAGAAAGTAAAAGACTTTTACATTGAAAAGAAAGTATCAGAAAAAAATCAAATGGATATCAGAAAATGAAAAGATATCCCTTGTTCCTGGGTAAAAAAGGACCAATATAGTAAAAATAACCATGCTCCTGAAATTGTTATGCAGATTTAATGCAATCCCTATCAAAATACCAAGAGTATACATTACAGAATTAGAGAAAACAATCCTAAAATTCATTTGAAACTAGAAGAGACATAAAATAGTAAAAACATTCCTGGGCAACAAAGACAAGTCAAGGTACATGCAGTCCTCGACTTGAAAATATATCACAAAGCTACAACGATAAAAACAACATAATACTACCAAAAATAGACCCAAGGATCAATGAAATAAACTGCAAGATGCAGAAATAACTCCAAATATACTCAATTACCTTATCTTTGACAAACAGGTCAAATATTTTGTAACCTCCTTAATAAATGATACTGGAAAAACTGGCTTCCCACATGCCAGAAACTAAAACTAGATCCATATCTCTCACCATTCACTAAAGTAAAATTAAAATGGATCAAAGATCTAAATATTAAAATATAAACATTAAATCTGATGGAAGATAGAGTAAGTAAAACTCTTGAAGATCTGGCTATAGGTAAAAACTTTATGAATAAAATCCTAAACACACAGAAAATATCATGAAGAATCAACAACTGGGATTTCATTAAAAAGTTTTTGTACATCAAAAGAAACCACCAACAGAATGAAGAGACAAACCACAGCACGGGAAAACATTTTTGGCAGGTGTTTCTTAGGCAAGGGATTAATATCTAGAATACATAAAGAACTCAGCAATGTCAGAACTCACCAATCTAATGACACAATCCAAAAATGGGCATCTGAGATATACGTATTTCTGAGCCAAAGTAGACTAGTCTTTTGAGAGATGCAAATTAAAACAATACTGAGATTCCATCTCACACCAGAAAGCATAGCTATTAATAAGAAATTAACTAATAAAAAATGAAGGCAAGTTACGAGGGAAAAGGAACTCCTCTCTACGGTTGGTGGAAGTTTATACTGGTGCAGTCACTATCTAAATCAGTGTGGAGAGTTCTCAAAAAAGTAAAAGTAAAGGTTCCCTTCAATCCAGTTATGGGTACCATCCTGACAGAATTAAAAGCATTATACTGGAGTGATGTATGCACGCTCATGATCATAGTAGCACAATCTGTAATAGATATATCTTGGAAACAACCTAAATTCCCATCAATTGATGAATAAAGATGGAGTGTTTTTATACAATGGACTAGAATTTTGCCATAAAAAAGGATAAACCTGAGACATTTCTAGCTAAATGGTTGTACTTTGAGACCATACTCTGACTTGAAATAAATTGGATGCATATGAGCAAATATTACAGAGTTTCTCTGCTACAAGAAAACAAAAGTGTAAATAAGAACCAAAATATATAATAGATATTGTGAGATAGCAAATGTTCAGATTGGAAGGGGACCTAGGGAGAAGGGGAAAAAGAAAATAGAAGGAAAAAATAAAAACAAGTCTTTTGTAAGTAAGGAAGAAGGAGGAATTGAAAGGAAGAAGGGGAAACGAGATAAAAAGAAGAACTGGCATATTTCATGTGCTGGTACAAATTCCATATGATGAGTGTGATCATTATGTATATCTAAGATGTACCAATAAACTAATTAATATTAAAATAGCTGTGCATTTCTGATAAATTAAGTCAAAAGACCAGCAAATGACTCCTTCATACAGGAAGGATCTTTGTATGGGCTTTATGGCACTAGGAGACATTCCTGAGGCCCGAGGAGAAGGGCCTTGGACTGTCCTCTCTCCTTCTAGAAGCTAGAGAACCAGAGGATCCAGCAGTCGTACCCAAGAGATAGCCTTGATCTTGTTCCTAACACACAGTGAAGACAGGGTGGCCATTTTTCTCTCTCAGATTTTTTTCTCATGTGAAAATGACAGTGGTACAACCCATGTCACAGAGCTGTGGGAGTAAAACAAGATGGGGCATATGAAAGACTGAACAGAGTATCTGTGCTGGAGTGAGTCCTGTGGTAGCAAAGATCATCCTTGCCAATTCAACACATATTTATTAAGCATCCCTACCATGCTAAGTACTGGAGTACAAAGACAGTGGGTGAGGTCCCTCATGTTCATATCATCATCATCATCACCAAAGTATTATTCTCAATCAAAGAACCTAGAAGAAGGGCCAGTGTTGTGGAAGCAGCACACTCGTATCTCAGAGAAAGAAAAATTGAGCTTTTCTCATACTTTTTCATTAACCGGATAGCAAGAAATTAATCCTATCTCTTTTGGGACCTCAATCTTTTCATATATAGTACAACTCAGAGAAGTATTACAAGGGCTGGCCAAATAGCTAAGAGGATTAAAATGACTGAAAGCAAGTTCAGGGGCCAGAGGTTCGATCCCAGGCCTACCATGCCAGCCCTGTACCCCAGAGCTCCTTGAGCTGCCAATTGAGACTGGGCATGGTGGTGCACACCAGTAATCCCAGCACTTGGGAGGCTGTAAACAGGAAAATCACTATGAGTCTGATCTAGTAGCGAGACCTTGAACACCCTGAAGACCCTTTCCTAAAATGCAAAAAAAAAAAAAAAAAAAAAAAAAAAAAAAAAAAAAAAAAAAAAAAAAAAAAAAAAAAAAAAAAAAAAAAAAAAAAAAAAAAAAAAAAAAAAAAAAAAAAAAAAAAAAAAAAAAAAAAAAGGATTACAATCTTCATTTTGTAGAATAGGTTGAAAAATAATTTATTAAAATCAATATATTTTATAGTTTGAGTCAAATGTGATGAATTATTTATAAAAAATATAAATTCACTTAGACTCACTATCATGGAACATTCTCTTTCTGTTATTTTCTTAAAATAAAATAAGACATAAATAATGGGGACTGAAAAGGGTGGGCATCACAACTTACACTGTGGAGACTTCAACGATACTGCATAGGTATCCAGAGGCCTCTTTATTTACAAAGAAGAAAAATAGTTAAAAATTATAAGCCCAGTCTCATTTCCTGCTCCAATAGCCTACAATTCAACTCCAGGTTTTATGCCCAATAATGTCCATGTACACATAATAAAGCTCAGATCTAGAAAATTTTGTTATCTTAACCAAGATTATAGTGACATAGACAAATAAATTTGGATTAAAACCCAATGTCCTGTATGCTAGTGGGTACTATTTCCACCATAACCTAAAAACGCTGAAGAAGGCACACAATATGTCTTGCTTCAAAATTACACCCACACCCATCTGGACCAAGTGTCCATTATTATTACCAAAAATCACATTGCTCAAAATCAAATAGCATGGGTAATACTTGAAAGAATTAATAATTGGGACCTCCTCTTACTGAGCATGTTTTGCATGTCAAAAGAAATTACCAACAAAGTGAAATGACAACCAACAAATTGGGAAAAAATCTTGACAAATAAGCACTCAGACAAAGGTCTGCTTTCTAGAATTTATAAAGAACTAAAAAACATTAAAACCCCAAAATTAAAGATCCACTCCAAAAATGGGCATCTGAGATGAACACGCACTTCTCAGATAACAAAATCAAAGAAGCAAATAAAAAATGGGAAAAAATGCTCCACATCACTAGCCATCCATGAAATGCAAATTAAAACAACACTGAGATACCATCTCACTCCAGAAAGAATGGCTATCATAAAGAAATCAATCGATCCTGCCCACCCCCGCCCAGCCCCTGAGACCGGCCAGAGACAGTGGCTGACTCCAGCGGCCTCCTGGATCCCGCGCCAAGCTCTCCCAGCAAGAGCGAACTTACAGGACTCACCAGGCTTCCCAGATCAGTGAGAGTGTGGTGAGTCTGAGGGAGAGCCTTTGGCTTCTTCCCACACGCACTTGGCGGATCCCTGTCCCCAACCCCTCCAAGCCAGTGACTGGTCTGAAACCTCAGGACCCACGCACCAACACCTCCCCAGATCCCCTGACCTAAAGCCCACTGATTGAGTGGGAATTTCCCCGATTCTCTGGGCATCAAAGGTCAGTGAGTGTAGAACCTCAGGCCCGTCGTGCCTGAGATACATTTCCCAGGGATTAAGCTGCCCGTCACCTCCCGTGGCCGGGTGACAGCTCCAGGTACACTGTGCCAGAGAAACACTTCCAGGTGATTACTGGTCCCACCCCACAGCCCCAGACCCAGTGCAGGTCAGCCTGGAGTGAGAACTCCTAGCCTGCCACACCGGAGGGACATTTCTCAGCAATCCACGGTCCAACGCTACGGACCGAAACCCAGCACAGCCTGGCCTAAGAGTGAGGGCTCCAGGCCCACTGTACCAGAGGGACCTTTCCCAGCCTTCTTGGGTTACAGCCTGTAGACCCAGACCCAGCACAGGCTGGCCGACCCAGTACAGCCCACTCAGAGAATAAGATCATCCACTATCCTTTTGTGAGCCCAGAAAACCCACCAAAGCCCAGGCCTACCCACCTGGGGAACGCCTTGCCTGACACAGGAGGGCTGACCCCAGGAACCAACATAGCGGAACCAAAGGAGCTGCAGCAAAAAAAAGAATTGAACACAACAGCTAGACCTAGGATAGGCATACCTGGAAAATCTCAAACTTATTAGACTGGCACCCGAATCTCATAACAAGCTAAGGTTATAGCTGGACCAAAGCTCTGCACCAAAGGTCAGAGATCAGTGCTATACAAAATGACAAAGAGAAGGGGAAAAATGCAATCCCAGACCTCGAGTCCATCAGGAAGGGCAGAGGACACTAGCTCAGCTGCAACGAATGAAGTAACAGATACAGCAGCAAAGGAACAACAGCAGAAAGCTATAGAGAAAATAAAATGAGAAGTAATTCCCCAATTTAAAAAAGAAATATTTGAATACATAGAATCTGAAATAAAGAATGAATTCCAGAAACATTGGGTGGAAAAACGATGCTCACCCAGAACAAGTGCAGAGAGCACTATTCCAACTGATATATATGAATTAACAGCATCTGAAACAAAGAAACAACAACAGAAAAATCATGAGGAACTCAAAGCAGAAATAAGTTCTCAAATCAAAAAAGAACTTTTTGAAGTCATACGATCTGAAATACCGAAACAAGTCCAGAAATATACAGAGGAAATCCAACTTAGAAGAAATACAGCAGAAAAAGAATTAATAACTACCTTTAAAGAAGACATGGATTAAAAAATTGATGAGATCAGAAATATGATGGATTCCTTGAATGAGCAATACAGAAAAGAAATAGAACACATGAAACACAGTCAAAGAGATATAGAAGAACTAAAAATAGCAATCACGAGTCTACAAAACCGTCTGAGTGAAAGCGAAGACAGAGTTTCAGATCTTGAAGATGCCAGAGCAGCTAGTGAAAAGGTGAGAAAGGATCTCTTAA
>PVKA01000211.1:0-21223 GCA_004027165.1 Ctenomys sociabilis
AAAAAAAAAAAAAAAAAAAAAAAAAAAGAACCCCAGGCTCTGCCACTGTGGCTCCTGACAGGAACCCTTGTAACCCTCCCTGGGGCCGCTTCCTGTAACCACTAAGTATGATGCTCAACTGTGACTCTAGCCACTTAAAATATTAACCATGATAACAAAGATGAATAATTCTTTCACCTCTGGGGCAAAGATGAGTGTACTTAGCTCTCCCTCCAGGCCTGAAATGGTGCCATTCAGCTGGTGGGTATAAGCTCTGTGTTTCCTCATCCTGTAAATAAACAACTAGAACAATAATACTTTAGGTTCCAAAGCTCTTGTTAGGTCTATTTTCTCTTTTTCATATTTATTTATTTGTTGATTGATTGATACAGGCACAGTTCGGACTCCTAGCGACCCTTCTGTCTCAGCTTCCCTAGCACTGGGATTACAGGCATGAGGTGATCGAACTAGGGACCTTGTGCTTACCAGGCAGGCATTTAGAATACCAACCTATCTCTTTTGGGCCTATTTTCTGCCAAAAGTTCTTACTGCTTTCTACAGAATAATGGGCAATGGGGTTCTTTCGAGGTTCTCCTTCTCCCCAAGCCTCGGTGTACTTGGGATGCCTAACCGCTTCATCTGGTGCCCAGCCTCAGTCATCCCAGAAACGGTGTGGTGGTGGTGGGCCAACTGCTGAGGCCAAGAAAGCCCTGCTGGGGAGGGGTCCTTCTGCTGCGGTTTTACAGGTCTCACACAGCCTGGCTCAGGCTGCTTCTTGCACTTGCCTAGACTGGCTTCACTCCTCTCCTTTCCACAGGCGGTGTGAGAAGAACCAGCTTCCCCATTAACTTGGGGTCCGCATTTTGTCCACTTCAATCCGTAGAGACCCAGTTCTGGGGCCATCTGTGACCTATGTGCCGTAATAGCTTGCTTTTCCCGTGTTCGGCTCCCTCCCCAAGTACTTAGTGTTAAATCATAGGGGGAAGAAGTGTGAGCAGAGGAAAAACAGCACTATTACATGACCCCCGATGAGACCGCTGTGATAGAATTAAAAGCTGCCGCCCTAGGACATTCTAACAGATGACATTGTGAGGTTGCCAAGGTAACCCACCAGGATACAGTTCCAGCATCTTTGGGGTTGATGCCGGGTAGATGAGGTCAGTTAGAGGTAAGGCCCGGCTGCCCAGGATCTGTCCCCTGGCTGGTCAGCCCCTGGCCACCAAGTGGAAGACTGAGGCAGCTTCCTATGCAACACAAGTGATTCTAATGTTTGGCTCTTCCCTGCACAGTTCAGGTAATATAAAGGAAACTTGCAAAGATTTGAATTTAATGACCCATTCATTCATTCTGCATCTATTTAATGAACCTCTACTATGGTCACGTAGGAAAGGTCAAGAATTTTAAGGTAACCTAAAAAAGTTAATAAAGCCAAAACAGGAAAAAAAAATTGAAGACATTTAGAAACCATTATTACTCAGAAAAAAAAAAAAAGGAAACAATCAGAATAACCTCAAAGACCTGCTTTTCTTCTAAACACACACTAAAATACAACTGTGCACACAAATTTGCTAAGTGGAAATAATTTGCTTAAAAGAAATCAACTACTTTCTCCAACTACAGCCGTGTTCTGCAGCCTCCCTCTCCCTTATTTTCTTTTAAACACCTTGTGTTTAAGTACTGGTTACTTCTAGTAAATACCACTTTCTCCTCTGTAGTGGCTATCAAAGGTTGAGAAAGGTTTCACCTGGGCTCTGACACTGCAACTCAAGGCCTCAGGCAGTTTTTTTGTTGTTGTTGTTTTCTTTCAGAACCGGGGATTGAACTCATCAGGCAGGATTTTTAAGTAGCATAATAATCTCCGCTATTGGCTTCATAAAACGGTGTTCAAAACTGTCGGCAGTATCTCTGGACCTGGATTTGGGTTATAACCTGATCTCACTATTTTCCCCCAAAAGTCAAACTCAAGGGCAAAAGGAAGGCAGGGAATCGAGGTGGCGAGTTAAGTGATAACAGGAAGTGGTGGGGTGGAAAAAAAAACAAACAAGCAAAGGGAAAGGACCGGGGCGGGGCTGAACCAGGATGGCCAACGGGAAGAAAAGCTCTGAGAGCCTTGGTAACAAGATGAGTTCCTGAAAACAACACAGAGCTTCCCTACCCCCTAGGAGGTGTTATTAGTACCAGAAGGACCTCATTAAAACACTAGGGTCCAAACCACCCTTCCACTGCCCAGGGGCTCCATTGCCTCAGGATTCCTCTTTGCCCAAGCAGAAAATGGAGATAATTGACTAAATTATTTCAGCCTTCTTGTTCCAGCTCCCTTGTAACAACGATAATAATGATAACAGCCAAGCTACCAAGTGCTTCCTAAACACATTTAATAGCGCAGGAGGAAGTGCTCTATGATAAATGAACAGATCCAAGTCACACAGGAATGGGGACATAAACGAGGGAGCCTATTCTAACCATTTGGTTTTGGAATCCCTCTCTCAACTTCTCCAGTCATTTTGCCTTGTTTAGTGTCAAGATGATAGTCTTTAAAATGGGCCCACTCCCTCACGTCTCACTTCGGCAATGTAGTGCCATTCCGTCCCAGGACTTTAATTAATTTTTGCCTCCGGTGCCCAGGGTAGGCGATTCTCCAGGTCTCCCCTCAAAACACCGTATATAGGTGGAATTCAAGGTGATAAGGGGACAGCGCGATCGTTCCTCTAAGGAAGAGCTACTTCCCAAGAAATAACTTGGTCAACACCCAGAAGTTGGCCACCTGTGGCATGGGGTCCCAGCTTGGTCCTCTGGCCCCTCCCTGCACCTCCATGGTGTTGATCCTTCCAGCATCTTGGCTCAAATCTAGGGGCGTGCTAGTCTCCCACGTGCAGCGCCAGAACACACACAACCTGGTTCGGCGGGCCGAGTGTGAAGGTCAGCCCCGGACCCCCTGGACCGCGAGCTAAATCCCCAGGACTGCAGCTGCGCGGAGGCGGGGCGCCGAACAGGAAGGGGCGCGGGGCGCAGAGGGGAGTGCGGAGGAGGGTACGCTGGGCGGGCCCACGGCTCCCGCTGCGGCTGTCAGGGCCGCTCGGCTTCCCCTGAAGATGCAGCGCAGCATATTTTGCACATGAGTTCAGAGGAAGAGGAAGTGTAGCCAGCGGACGCGCAGCGGCGGCGGGGGCGCGTCGGGGCTGGAGCCGGAGCGCGCCGGGCTCAGGTCGCGGCGAGCGAGCAGGAGCGCAGCGGCCGTGGGCTCTGGGGAGCGACGCACGCCGACCGCCCCGGGGACCGACCCGCGAGCACGCGGCGACACCACCGGCTGCCGCCACCCCGGCGCCCACGTTCTTCGCGCGCCGTCGCAGCCGGAGAGCACAAACTTTCCTCCCGGGACGCAGCGTCTCGTCTCGGGGATCCCGCGCCCACTGCATCGCCGGTCTGGGAAGGTAAGTGGGGGCGCGGCAGGGCTCCAGGTGCCGGGGTCACAGGCACATTTTTTTTTTTCAGTCTTACACACTCCGTCCCCAGCGAACGGGGCGAGCCCCGCTTGGCGCCACCCAGCAGGCTGCCCCGTGCGGGGGCCCCCCGGAGCTGGCACTCGAGCCCCTCGGCCTGGGTCGGATGGGGACCGGGCTGCTCGCGGGGTGCCGGGATATTGGTCCAACTTTTTTCGGGGGTGGGTTGGGATTATCCCTGGCGGCTTGGAGAGGTGTTCGTAGCAGCACGTTGGGTGTCGTGGGTTTCCCTAGAAGGGATATGGTGGGGACGCTGAGGCTACAGGTGGGTCCAGGACACGCGGCTCCGCGCTGTGCCCTGCGAAGGTCAGGCGGGAGGTAGCCACCGAGGCCAAGTTACAGGGTGGGGTAGGGAGGAGGAGCGCCTGAGCCCCGGCCCTCGTGCGCCCCGGAGGTGGGCTTCCTCCTGGGCATAGACGCTGTGTGGCCCGCACCGGACCTGTCCAGCGCTCAGAGGGGGCGCCTGTCCCATTGGAGGCGCCGAGCGGGGCGTGGAGAGACCCGGGGCGATGGAAGCCGGGACTTTCCCTTTTGAAAAAGGGGTTCATTTTCTGCCTTTGCCCTAACCAGGTCTGTAAGCGCTGGGGACACGCAGGTGGATACAAGTCTGAGCAGAAAGAATGCCTGGTTGTCAGGCACGCGCGCCTGTTTTGGGCCAAGCTGGTGCCCTTCACCAGGGGCACCGCTGTTTTGGGCAGGGAGCACCGCGTGGAGGCCTGGGCCCTGACCCTGGCTCGCGCCCTGCTGCCTGCCTGTTGTCTGCGGCTCGTGCTCAGCTGCCCTGTGTGCCTATGGGGGCTGGAAAAAAAAATACACAAAAAATGTTTAATCTCGGTAGCAGCAACAGCCAGTCTCACCAGAAGAGAGAGTGGCACAAGTGTTTGGGTGTGTCTTCCCTGGGTCCCAGGAACGGCTCTTGTATCCGTTCCTGCAGCCATTTACAGATGCTGGGCATACAGATAGATGGACCAGGTATCTTCTAATCCTTGTCATCTCAGGATAAGGGAGGCCTAGCCGGGAAGAAAGCTGGGTGTAATATGAGCTCCCTCAGGGCCTGTGGGTGAGACCATCGTGCACCCATGTGCTCCTGGCGGCTGAGATTCCTACTTTGGTACTTTTGAACAGCCAAATTGCCAGGAAGTTCTAGTGACCCCTTGTTGCGAACCCCACAGAAAAGTTAAGCAGCAGGCTCTTGGGCACTTAGGTGTGTGCCCACTAACCCTGATGAAGTCACTTCTACCTCAGGCGTGGCACTGTGTCCTCATACCACCATGGCTCCTGGGGTCCCCAAGTGGCCCTTCAAGCTGGACGCTTCTTTGGTTGCAGTAGTATAGCCAGTTCTTGGTTTGGCTTTTCTTGGTTTGGCTTTTGGCTTCTTGGACCTGGGGTGAACTGAAGCGCTGTGTGGTAATAGATTTGATGCAGGAGTTGAACGAGGATAAATTGGGAGTACAACTCAAGTGAGTTTTTTTCTCTGAGTTTTTTTTTTTCTCTGTCTTGAGCAGGAGCTTTTGGCTTACATTCAAATAATGACTTTGTCTATAGGGAAAGTCAGTCTCAGGCTTGAGTGATAGGTATTCCTGTAAAGCTACTTGTGTTCATTTATTCTCAGAATTGAACTCATGCAACAAACCCAGGGGTTGGAGGGTATGGGTGCCTTGTCAAGTGTCTACTTGGGTCAAGGCAAGGGCACTGTGACCCGACTGCACCCCTCCCCCTTTTAAGCAGAAAAGTTCCAGGAACACAACACCTAAACTCTGCTGCCTACACTCTGTAATGAGCATTTTCTTGTGTTGGCTTTTAGTACTTCTGACCACTCATCCTGTTTTCCGTCTACCACTCCAGCTTGTATTTGTATGAAATTTCAAGTGAATTCCAGGCACTAGAAAGGTCACAGGTAAGCGTCCTGTATTTCTGCATGCTGTTGGAATGCAATGAATGTTCATGGTTTTCTTAAAATTTATCTATGTAAAATCGAGAAATCCTGAGGGTGCTCTTTGTGCGGTGTTTTGACAGCAATGTATCTGTGTATCTTTAGTCCCTGTCAAGATAGGGGACATTATCATCACCCAGGCAAGTTTCTTTTTTTCTTTTCTTTTTCTTTTTTTTGTCTTGAGACAGGATTGCACTATGCAGTTCAGGCTGGCCTTAAGCGTACTTTGTAGCTCAGGCTGGTCTTGAACTCACAACAATCCTCCTGCCTCAGCCTCCCAAGTGCAACAATCCTCCTGCCTCAGCCTCCCAAGTGCTGGGATTACAGGCATGCACCTCCATGCCTGGCCCAGGCAAATTTCTTTCTTTCTTTCTTTTTTTTTTTTTTTTTTTTTTTTTTTTTTTTTTTTTTTTTTGTCTTTTTGAGACAGGGTCTCACTATGCAGTTCAGGCTGGCCTTCAGCTCACTTTGTAGCTCAGGCTGGTCTCGAACTCACAACAATCCTCCTGCCTCAGCCTCCCAAGTGCTGGGATTACAGGCCTGCGCCACCATGCCCGGCTCCAGGCAAATTTCTTGAGGCTGGTTCCTGCCCCTGCTCAGTAGCAAACACTGCAGTTTCTTACCTTTGGTTAATTTATCCACTTTCTGAATTCTGTAGCATTGTGTGGAATTTGTTTTACTTAGTGTTATTTTTTTTAGATTCATGCATATTATATGTATCAGTAATTTGGGCCTTTTTACTGCTGAGTTATATTTTGGAGTATGTCGTGTAGTTTTCATTTATTTGAAATTATTTTTCTGTTCAGTACAGAGTCTCACTATGTAGCTTGGACTCATAGTGATCCTTCTATCTCAGCCTCCCCAGTGCAGGGATTACAGGTGTGCTATGCCATACCTGGTTTGGCCCAGCATATAGTACCAGGGATTAAACTTAAGTCCTTGGGCTTGCCAGGCAGGTGCTTAGGCCTCTGAGCTACCTCCATAATCCTGTGTTTGTGGTTTTTGTTTTTTATTAGTTACTGTGAGCAAAACTTTTCTAGGGATGTGTGTTCTCATTTCCTGTGAATAAGTAGCTTGGAGTGAACTGCTGGGTTGCAGAGGAGAGAGGTACGTGTGAACCTTATAAGACACTGCCAGACATTTTTCTAGCCTGGTGTTCACATTTTACATGTCCTTCAGAAAAGGATACAAGTCTGAGATCCTGGGTACTTCATGACAGCCCTATTTTCCTACACCAAAGTCAAGATTGCAGTTGAATTTGAGTTCTCTGGGTCAAGAAGAACCCAGAAATAGGGACCACCTGAGACAGTCTTGTGGTGTGTGTTTTTTTCTATATAGGTAGAGAAACTGTAGGAAGTCCTTGACTCTGTCAGTAAGCAGGTATAAACTTAAATTATTACACACAATTAGATGAATAGGGAAGAGAATTCCATTGGGG
This sequence comes from Ctenomys sociabilis, assembly GCA_004027165.1. Lineage (NCBI taxonomy): Eukaryota > Metazoa > Chordata > Mammalia > Rodentia > Ctenomyidae > Ctenomys > Ctenomys sociabilis. Next base: position 6,851 of record PVKA01000211.1, read on the forward strand.
AATGTACATTTGGCTGGTAAAAATTGAGTGCTTTCTATAAAAAGAAAAGTAAACCCCAAACCCCACAGAATTCCACTAAATTGTTTAGAAACTCCACAGGGGATCCCCGGCTTCTTGATCTTGAACTCGGTGGAGATTCCCCTTGGACTTCACCAGATTCCCCTTGGACTTCACCAGTCTGGGAAGCTGGGTGCTGAAAGGAGTTGTGTTTGCTTTGTGAAGCTGGTCAGATTTGACTTTTTGAAGATGCATGGAACACCTTCCCTGTGAAAGGGATTTAGCCTGTCCGCAAGAAACACTGCCTGTCAGTTCCCCTCTTGTTAGCCTGGCTGAGAAAATGGGCCTGTGCCCCACCCAGGTCATCTTCTACCTTAGTCTCCCTCTGGGGGGCCAGCAACAGAAACAGGGCCTTGTCTGGTTCAGGAAACAGGAAGTGCGCCTCTCTGCTTGGTGTGGGACCTAGGATGAAATTTTTACATTTTCTCACTGTCCCAGTGCTGACCAAGCTTTACAGGGATCAGATGACAGGCTTTGCAGTCCTAGATATTATCCTGTGTTTGGGGACTGTTCCACTCATTGTAGCACAGTGAGTGTAGTACAGTGTCCAGCCCAGGATTGTTTCTCTCGAGGTTGACCGTGCTGCCTACATGTCCGAGTCCCAGAGAACTTACTGCTATGCTAGGCAAGCAGACTGGAACTAGGAAAACTTTGCTGGCTATAGATTTTCATCATTTTCAGCACCGTTCTCTCTTATTACAGATTTTATTGTCATTATTGAAGTATTTGGTACAGGGTCTCACTGTGCTGCTCAAACTTGTAATCCTCATTTTCAGCCTTTCCAGGGCTGGAAGCTTGGGGGTGGGGCCCACGAAGAGTGTGGGGGAGGGGGAGAGGGAGGGGATTGAACCCCAGTCCCTGGGCTTGGCTAAGCAGGTGCGTAGTCCACTAAGCTATCTCACCATCCCTTTACTGTTATTATTAACAATAATTGTAACTATTAGCCGATGAGTTCTTTCTCTTTGCTAAATACTGTTGGGCATTTTATATACATTACCTGAATTTAATGTTCTTGAAAGACAAGTATTGATAATTATTTGTAGTTTAGCCTGGAGAAAGCTGAAGTTTAGTGAGTTAACTTGCCCCAAGTTTATATTTCCAAAACTTCTCTTTTGGGGAGAGGGAACTGCAAGTGTTTTGGTTTAGCAGAAGCAGAATCTGGCTACAAGCATAGAATGCAAAACAGTATAAAAATAAGACAACCCCCCCCCCAACAAAACTAAAGGAAATGATATAGTAGGATGACTTTCTTTAGCAGGTTTTCTCTTTTTGTATTAAACTTGCAGTGTGAACTGCAGCAAGGGCCTGTTTAGATGTACTACATTTGGCAGTGATTTAAAATGTTATTGGTTGGTTCAGATTATTTTATTGATGTGGAAAAAAAAAAAGAAGATGCTGCCAGCTGTTTGGTTTTGAGTGTGTCTGAGTATCTGAGCTCTTAAATACAGTAGTCATGTGAGTTAAAATTGCATGAATGCATAGATGCATAAAGTGATATAAGAGAGGCACGTGGCTCCTTAGGCTCCCTGGCCACGTTGCAAATGGGCCAGAGCCACGTGTGGCTGGTGGCTGCTGCCCGGACAGCAGAACTGCGGAGTGTTTAGTGACCGTTGGAAGCTCTGTGTGTGGCAGGGCTATTCTCTAGTAGGCAGTGAACTTTTCCTCTATGGGCAACAGACGGTGGTAAAGGCTTAGGCTATTTTTCACTGACAAAGAGACAAATTTAGCCAGGTATTTCTTTTGCGTTTACCTTTTAAAGGTGTGTATGTGCACGCATGCGCTTTTCTCTGTTAGCGTTCAGGTTTTGATGTAGGTTTGAGTTTTTTCCAGGGCCCCCTAAGGGGCTTTCATTATTATCATTGCGTATTTCATCCACACGTGGTCTCACAAAGGATCAGGAGTAGCAGGTGAGCCACAGCCGTGGCTCGAGCCCTGTTAATTTCTTATTCTCTAAATAAAAATTCGGCTCAGCTTCTAAATATGCATTTGTGTGCTTTACTCCCTACCTGGCCTGAATTCGGGAAGAAAAATAGCTCTCAGCAGGCCAGCATCAAAGAGCTGGCAAATCAGGTCACATTCTATGACGGCCACCTCCCACGACCAGGATGGAAGAGGCACCCTTTGGGGTATTTGAAGGCTCCTTGGGATTTCCCTGGGTAGGATCTGCCCCTGGGATGCAGGGAGCGATGGAGAGGCTGGCTGTTTCAGTACTGTGATTATAGTATGTCTCCTTGGGGTTCAGTAATCCGGATTTGGGTTTGAAAGAGAAGGAAGCTAATCTCAGGTGTCCGCAGGCAGCTTGTACCAGGTGGAGGTGGGAAATCAGTGCTACTCTATGATCCAGAAAGGGAGGCTCCCACACCCATCAGCTAGGGAGCCAGCTGCCCTTCACGGATAAGTTTCTTTGGCTTTTACAATGGAAGCATCCCATTTTGTTATTCCATAGGTAGATTGAGTGTGTGTGTGTGTGTGTGTGTGTGTGTTTTCTGAAACCTATTTTGTAGTGAACATTATCCTGAAGAATCCTACAGGCTTTATGGAATGCCTTTCAGTTTCCTCAGGCTTGGAGAAGCTGTGTAATAAATCTTATCCATAATGTTGAACAAGAAGGATTTGGTTAATCACAGACTTTGGTTAGTGGAATATGACCATATCATATATCACGAAGTTTCTGAAATACACAGTGCAAGCAATCATATTGCTTATTTCAATATATATTTTATATTAGAGAAATTTTGGGAGGGTTCCTAGTGCCTTGTATCATTCTTTTTAAAAATTATTTGGTGTAGGGTCTCACTATGCAGCTTGGACTCCTAGTGATCCTCCTGTCTCAGCCTCCACAGTGCTGGGATTATAGGAGTGTTCTGCCATGCTGCCCCGTTTGGGTGGTCAGCATGGTGTGCCTGGGGTTCCGGGGCTGGCACAGCATGCAGTACCCAGCCAGCATGCCCCAGGATTGAACCTGGGTCCTTGTGGTTACCAGGCAGGCGCTTAGACTGCAGAGCCGTCTCCTCAGCCTTATTATCTTTGGTTTTGAGACAGGGTCTCGCTGTATAGTTGAGGCTAGCTTTGAACTCACTTATGTATTGTCCTGGCAGGCCTCAAACTCAGGCCAATCCTCCTGTTTCAGCCTCCTGGGTACTGGGACTATAAGCTTGTGCCACCATTGCCCCACAGTCTTGTAATCTCTTAGAAATATCCTTTTCAGTATAATTATGACTGTAGACCAGGGCATGTTGAAAGAATCTTTTTTATTTTTAGTGTATTTAGTATGGGGTCTACAGGGTCTCCCTACACAGATAGGACTTGTAGTGATCCTCCCGGTTTTAGCTTCTTAAGTGCTGGGATTATAGGTGTGCACCATCATGCCCAGTCTCGGTCACCATCTCAGCGAGCCCTGACCCCTGCACCTGCCTAAGCATGTGCTTTAGTCTGCTGAGCTATCTGGCTGGCCCTGAAAGAATCTTTATCATGGGTAACCAGCACTAATACAGTAAGTATTAAAGTGTTAAATGTTTTTTTTTTTTAATTAAGGCGGTCAGTGTTTTTACTGCTCATTCTGTATCCTGAGGTCTTCTAAGCCTCATTTGGCATTAACACATCCACCTTGTCTGATCCCTACCCGGTAAGTAATGCCAGAGGGGTGCTACATTTTATGGATGAGAGAACTGAGGTGAGATGACCTTCTCAGGCACAGAGCTAGGCAGTGGATTCTTTGGGCTGAGAGCACAGGCAGCCTGGTTTCAGGATCTGTCCCCTGACCCCGAGCTCCTAAGAAAATGGACTTGAAAATCATGAGAGGTGTGTCAAAGGCCCTTTTCCATCCTTCAGTCTGTAAATGTTTCTCTTACTCTGAAAGGATATATATAGACTGGCTTGGTATTTGTTGTGGGTCTGTTGTGATGGGGATTGGGGGTATTTGCCTTTGGGGACAAAGCTATGTTGGTGAGCCCAAGACTCTAGACCGGTGGCACCCAGCTGCCCACCATCCAGCCCCACTGGCATGTGGTTAGCGCTGTTGAAACAAACTCCTACGGCCTCTGTCTTGTTTCTCGGAAGACTGGCCTCTAGCCGCTTAGGTGACCAAGCTAGAGCATGTTGATGCCCGCTTGTTCCCATTGTGTTTTCAGGACATCAGTACATCCCATTTTTCACTTTTTCCTTGTGGCAGCTCTGGGGATTGAACTCAGGACCTTGTGCTTGCCAGGCGGGTGCTTATGCTGCTGAGCTATATTTCTGGCTTCCGTTTTCTATTCTCAAAACAGACCCAGGATTTGACCACTGCCTCGATTTCTACTGCCCCCGTTACCTTACACTCAGCTCAGGCTAGGAGCCCAAGTCCTTGACGGCCAGGCCCTCAGGGCTGCCTCTCCCTTTCTCTGCCTGCCTTCCCCACACTGGCCTCCCACTGGACCTTTGAACCCAAGTGTCTGAGCTCTTGTACTGCCTTGTGTGGTCCTATGCTGTCATCCTGTGATCCATGCTGTCTCTGCCTTTATGACTCTGCTTAAAGGTCATGTCTGGTTAAGGCCTTCCTGACCATCTTTTGAAAAAGCGTACCTCCTCTTGTAACTGCCATCTCTCCTCCGTGTTACTTTTCCATTTGACATACTTTAAAACATAAATGCCATTTTTTTAAACTTGTTTACCTGTTGTCTGTTTCTCTGCTCCTAAAGGTGAGGTCCCTAAAGGGAAAGGTTATTCCTTTTTTTGGTATGGCTGCCATTTGGAACAGGCTCTTACAGTAAGCCCATATTTGCTAATACATACTTGTTTAATAAGGGACAATTGTAGTAGAGCTCAGCCTTGAAGTTGTGATAGTTAATTTTGAGTCAACTTAGCTTGACTACGGTGCCCAGTTTTAGGTCAGATGTTAGTCTGGGTAGTACTAGGAGGTACTTCTTTGATGTGATTAATATTTAAATCAGTGGGCTTTGCGTCTTTTAGGTTACCTTAAGCAATGTGGGTGGGCCTGATCCAATCAGTTGAATATCTTAAGAGAAAATACTGATGAGCCCCAAGAACAAGGAATTTGACTTTGCATGGCCTTTGAACTCAAGGCTGCAGCATTAACTCTTCCCTGGATCTCTGGCCTTCTGGCCTTCCCTGAAGCTTGTGGGCTTGGCCAGTTGCACAACTGAATGAGGCTAAATCTGTCTCTCTCTTTCTCTGTGTCTGTCTCTTTCTCTGTCTCTCTCTCTCTGTCTCTCCAGCCCTTCACCCCCTCCAGTACCCACATATGTGCTATTGCTTCTGTCTCTCTCTGAATACAGACTAAACGGGAGCACGCAGAGGGAAAGGGGCATGAGGTGGTGGCTCCAGTGAGTACAGTCACGGGGCTCAGGAAGTTCTGGGTGTGTGTGACAGCTGGCGATAACAGAGCCTGCCTGGACTCTGGGCCAGCCGTGAGCGACAGGGCTGGAGAGGAGGGAGTACTCAGTCCAGCTAGACAGTGAGTGTGATTACTCTCGGAGGCATCTCTGTGGTACAGCAGGGTTAATCTGGGAAAAGCTTGGGATGGGAATTAGACAGCGAAGAGAAGCCAGGTTTGAGGAAGGCTTTGGGCCACCTCGAAGTGGCAGGTTGGTTGGTTGAACGCACTGGAGGAATTGAAAGCTGTCAGCACTGGTGGTCAGGCCAGTCACAGGACGAGCTACTGGGCAGTGGTAGGTGCAGGCTGATGCCTGAGCCTTGGAGCCTGGACGTTCTCAGGGCAGGGGCGCCACCCACAGAATAGGTGAAGAACAGGCTCACGGGGCAGAGTGTTGGGTACTGGTTACAGGATCTAACTACGCAGCTCAGACTCATAGTGACCCTTATGTTCACAGCCTCCCCAGCACTGGGATGAGAGGCGTGTGGCGCCATGCCTGGACTCGGTACCAGCTCAGCGCATCCAGGGGTGGAGTTGGTACAGCACGGGGGGGCCAGAGATTGAAACCTGAGCCCCTGTGCTTGCCTAAGCAGGCGCTTTTAGTCCCCTGAGCTATTTTGCCAAGCCTAAGGAGTTTATTCTTAGGGAAGTCATGGGGAAGAGTTCCTGGTGGCGATACTCAAAATTTTGCGGAAATACTGGATGGGAACTGGAGAGAATAGTGTAGAGGTGGAGGTTGACTGGAAGCTTTTTGCCTAGAGCAGGTTGTTAGGTCAAGAAAGGAGATGTGATTGTTATGGGGGAGAGAATAGTATGCGTGGGAATTTTCTAGGGTACACAATACTGTGTATTAGTGGCTCCCAGATTCTATACCCTTAGGTATTAATGAGCCCACAGGGGTCAACATCACACAGCCTTACAGTCCTTTGGATGATGTCCTGTTTCTCCAGAATGGCACTTGGATTGGTTGCTAAGAAAAGCCCTATGGGACAGGAAGTGAAAGTGGTATGGTCCAGTGTGACTTCAAGCTTTGAGAAGCAGCACCCAGCTTCTAGTAATTGTACTTTAAGAAGGGAAGATGTTTTTTTTTTTTTTCTGTTCATGTGTACTGTTTTTTTAAGAGGCTAAGCTGTCAGGATATAAAAACTAATTTGAGCCTATTTAATGAATGGGCTCCTAGGGGTTTGTGTAACCTAGATAGTATTGTAAAAAAAAACACTGAGAAGCTAAGGTCCACACATAGAATATCTAGGACTCTCTTCTATATGTTCTCTGCTGTCATGGATGGTAAGAGCGGGAGGACAGAAGGGGAGGAACATAGGGGCTGCCTCCGGGCAGTTTTATTTCTGCAAAAATGAGAAGATGTGTAAAAGAGGTGTAAAAGGTAATTTTGGTATACCTAGGTGGCAGGTGCGTGGGTGTCTCATTTTCTGTACTTTGCAGAGGGTTGAGGTGGTTTATAATTAAAATGTTGGAAATCGAAATAGGTAGGATGGTGATGAAACTGAGGGGTGGTATGGCTGTGTTTGAGAGGATGGGTGGAGGAGCGTGGGACCTGGATGGTGGGATGAGATCCAGCCCAAGAAGACTCCTGTGGAGATTGGAGATGGGTGGGGGCGAGAAAAGGCTGTCTGGCCTCACTTTTGGAGGGTTATGGAAGTACTGGGGCTCTGTCCCAACGCCTGTTGCCTGGTTATCGGGACTTCTGAAGAACTTTCCAGTGATTCTTCCCAATTATGCCAAGATTAAGAACCACTAGCTATAGCCCTGAGCTCCTCAGGCTTCATTATTATGAGTCCGACTTTACTATCTATGTGGTTGTGAGAGTATAGATGCTTTGTAATTTTTTTTAATTTTTTTTTTTTGTCTTGTTTTTGAGACAGGGTCTCACTGTGCAGTTCAGGCTGGCCTCAAACTCACTTCATAGCTCAGGCTGGTCTCGAACTCACAACAATCCTCCTGCCTCAGCCTCCCGAGTGCTGGGATTACAGGCATGCGCCACCACGCCCGGCTTTAATTATTAAAGAATAAAAAATTAGTAAAAAAACCATTAGAAAGAATACAGAATTTCACTAAACAAGATGATGGGAATGTAACAATGGTTGTTTTATTGCTGTTACGTTAAGACTGGTCAAAAATTATGAAACACTGAAAAGGAGAGAGGAAAAATAAGCATTAATTGCTTTTTTCAGTAGACTAGCAGAAATCAGAAGTACGAATGTGTGTGTATGTACATGTTTTTCCCCTGCTTTCTTTTCTCCTCTCCCTCATCCCCGTTGTTTCTTCCCTTGGAGCAGTTTCTTTTTCCTCTCCCAGTATCTATTTTGCGGGTCTGATTTATATCACTTAGAAGTCTTGAGTTTATTTTTTTTTTTTAACGTATTTGGTACAGGGTCTCACTACACAGCTCAGACTCGTAGTGATCCTTCTGTTTCAGCCTCCCCAGGGCTGGGATTTATAGATAGGCCTCTGCCACCACCACCCCACCTGGTCTTGGTGGCCGGTTCAGTGTGCTTGGGGTCAGGACCCTAGCAGTACAGGCCAGGGATCAAACTTCAGTGGGTGGGCTTGCCTAAGGAGGTGCTTAGTCTGCTGAGTTACCTTGCTGGTATAAGTTTATCTTTTTTATAGCTGAGTAATACTCCATTGTATAAAAATACCACATTTTTTTTATTCATTCCTCAGTTGAGGGGCATTTGGGTTATTTCTAAGCTTTAGCTAGGACAAGCTACACAACTATAAAGATGGATGCACATAAATTACTGTGGTGAGATGTTTTTAGTTTTTCTGGGAAAATATTGAGGGGAATAGCTGGGTTGAGTGGGACCTCTAATCCTAGTGTTTTGAAAAAAATCATAGAGTGCTTCACGAATTTCATGTATCGTTCCTATTAGTATATGTGCTGCGCAAGCAAGCATGAGGGGTAGGTTCTAAAGCTGTGGGCCTGGGTTGGGGCCCAGGTGGTCCCAGGATCAAAGGGTGGGTAGGAAGCTCCCACTAGGAGCTTACATTTATTGAGGGCTTGTGGTAGAGGTAATGGCAGGGCCCAGATGTACTCAGGAAGGGACCCTCACAGAGCCCTGAGGTTTGCAGGGTTGAGGAGGTCTTGGTAAGCAAGTGTTTCCTTTTTTTTTTTCTTTTTTTAAAACATAGATACCACTTGTATTAACTTGTCCTTTGTTGGGTAACAAATTACTCCAGAATTGGGCAGCAGGAGAGCCTGTTTTCATCTCCTCTCAGACAGAAGGACTTGGAAGGCAAATAGCCTACATCAGTCATCTAGGGATGAGTAACAAATTACCCCAAAGGGAGAGACAGAGACTTAGGATAATAAACATCCACTATCTCACAGTGGTAGTAGCTGCCTGCGTGGCTCTGACTCAGCCTTTCTTGGGGTCCTGCTCCAAGGTGGAGTGCCTGCTGGGCGTGCGCAGAGCCCTGGGTTTAAGCTCCAGCATCAGGGAAAAGAAAACTGCAGGCGAGGCAGGTTGCGGTGGGACAAAGGGTGCCCCTCACACGTGGGTGTTGAATGAGTGCAGGCTTTGCAGAGACTGGCGTGTCCCTGCTGCTTGACAGCTGGGCACTCCCATTTTGAGCCATTCCTGAGGCAGCCGGGTAGGACCCAGGCTGACCTCTATACCCTAGTTTAGGAGATCTTGGGTCAGCCTCATTCAGGACGGGAGGGGTGTGCTATGAATTTACCAGGAACTGTTTCTAACCAGGGAGGTAATGAGTGCTTAACCGAAGAAAACTTGGAAGTTATCACCCAGGATACAGAGGAAAGTTCTGTTACATGCACACTCTGTCCTGATATCAAAAATAATTTGGATTTTATATGCAAATATACACATGTGCACTTTAAAAACTTGATACCATCCAATAATGCTATTTTTTGTAGATTGTTTATTATGCTTGTCATTGGATCAAAAATGCCTTTTGATGGGTAAATTTTAATTTTTTTTTCGGAACTAGGGTTTGAACTCAGGCCCTTGTGCTTGCCAGGGAAGGTAAATTTTAATTCTTAGATTTTTGAAATGTTTGTGAGATATCAAAATTCTATGCCCACTGAATAGTCTGTATTTTTTCATGTTTTCATTCATGAAGTATTAAAAATAGTGTTTATATTAAAAATACACTAGTGGGAAAGTTAGCTTCTTACAACTTGCCCAAGGCCTTTGTACCTCACCATATATTAAACTAGAATCAAAGCAGATCAGATACCTAAAAATTAAAAGAAAAACAATCTGCTGAAAGATGAAAATAGGTAAAGCTCTTGATAGCCACAGGCATAGGTAAGGACCTCCTGAACAGAGTTCCTTATACAAATAATAGCAAGAATCAACAACCTACAAAATGGAGAAAAAAAATTTGCCAGCTATTTCTTGGACAGAAGACTACTAACTAGAATGTATAAAGAAGTAAAAAAAAAATCAGTGTCCAAAATAAAAGACCTGATCAAACAATGGGCAACTGAAATGAATAGACCCTTCACAGAAGTACAAATGGCCATACATCAAAAAGGTTCTGAGATTGCTGGCCATTAAAAAGGTGCAGATTCAAACAATACTGATATGCTATCCTGCCCCAGAATGAAGGGCTAACTTCAAGAAATCAAAGAATAGCAGGGCCAGCCAGATAGCTCAGCAGACTAAAGCGCCTGTTTAGTTAGAGCGCAGCGGCTGGGGTTCGATCCTGGGGCGTGCTTAGAGGGTAATTGAGACTGGGCTTGGTGGCGTGCACCTGTAATTCCAGTGCTTGGGAGGCTGAAAACACAAGAATCAAGAGTCTATATATAGTGTAGATCCTGTCCTAAAATAAATACAAAAAAAAAAAAAAAAAGCAAATCAAATAACAGCAAACGCTGATGGGGTGACAAGAACAACAATTCTGCGTTGTTTGGTGAGAGTACATTTGTGCTAGTAAAACCATTATGGAACTTAGTGTGGAGTTTCCCCCACAAAACTAAAACCAGAGGGGCTGAGAGATACCTGAGCAGCATACGCTCCTGCCTGACAAGTGCAAAGTCCCGAGTTCGATTACCAGTACAAAACAATAAAAGCAAAAAACCCCTAAAGCTAGAAATTAGACTTGATGTAGCTGTTCCCGTTCTAGATAACTTCTCCAAGGAGTTAAAGGCATCAGATTACGGTGATCCATATGAACCCATGTTTAACAGCAGCACAATTGCACAACAGCGTGTAAGTGGCCTTCATGCCGAGCAACATGTCTGAAAATGTTCCACACAGCGGAGCCCTGCTCTGCAGGCGTGAGACAGTGGAAATCTTGTTCAGTGGGTGTCACTCATTGCACTGTTGTGGGTGCCCTGATGTCCTCAGTCAACCCCGTTTTGACTTCGGAGAAAAGAGCAGCAAGTCACCAAGTGCCAGGGGACATTGGAATGAGGGGGCTCAGGGCGCACTGTCATGTTTTATGACCACGCCCTTTATTTCCTCGTCACTCTGAGGTAGCGCTTAGCATTTAATGATTTTGATCGTGCCTCTTAAAAACATTTACAAAAGAGGACTTCCAGAGCTGCTTCAGGAGGTGGCAAGAACAATGGTATGCATGTGATTACCATGGGGGGTGTGGGGGGGGGACTGATGGCCCAGAATGTCTTTTACTATAACAAAATTTAAAATTTTAAATACCACCATACCTCTTGATATCCCCCCCCCCCCGTGTGTTTCTGTATCAAGAGACGCGTCGTTCCGTCATTCCGCGAGGATGGCCTCCTTTGAGTCGCCAGTTCGTAAGAAGCTCACTCAGGTTTTCCAATTCGGGACCCGAGTGCAGAAATCCGAGATGAGCTTGCCTGCATATCCAGCATCGTCGCCTATAATTACTCTGTCTCTGGTTGCTTGTCACGAGCTGCTGGCATTTGCTAAAATTAGCTTTACAGGCTGCCTTCGATTAGAGGCAAGTGTGGTAAATGAGGGCTTCGCTTTTAATGAAACTAATTTGTAGTTGAAAATATAATGACATTTATTGTCCCCATCACTTAAATGCGTGTGTGCTTATTTGATAGTAAAAATGAGCTTTTAAACCGAACCTTTTATAAACTGTAACTGGAAACTTTTAGGAGGGGATCCTTCTGAAGTGGATTCCCAATGTGTCATGGCCATCTTGGGAGGCGTTTCAGACACAAATTAGAAATAACTTCGAAAAGAGTGGTTTCTCCATTTAAAATGACAAAAGGCATTAGGTCCCGTTGCTCTTCAGTTTCATTTGAGGCCGAGTCTAAGGTGACATGCCCTGGGTTTTGTGGAACGGTGTTTTTTTCTCGAGTGCTTTGTGTTTTGTCCAGACTTCTAAAACAACAAGCTGTCCTGGGCAGTGTGTGCTGATTCTCTTTGTCCGTTATCTGTGACCTTCATGAGGAAAGGACATGGCCTTCCTACTTTTTCTGTTAATTGAATTGGGCAGATGTTAGATGAGTAGATGGGTGAATGAAGTTTGGAGCATGAGTTCCCTCCCTTGTGGAGGATTTTCATTCTGTTCCTCCTTAGGAACCATCTTTCAGTCAACTTTTGCTGGAGAACTGTATGTGTATTTTGGCTGTTATCCCTCATTTCACTATAGATGGAGAAGTAGCTCTTCTCTGTCTCTCTCTCTCCCTCTCTCTTTCTCTCTCTCTCTCTCTGGATTCAACTCAAGCCCTTGCACTGGCCAGGCAAGGCTTATTCTACTGAGCTATCTCCCAGCCTCTCCTCTCCTCTTCAGACCTTGCAAAAAGCTCCTGATCCCCTGATGTTAGGGAGACTCATGCACATGCATAGAAATGGCCCTTGAGAAGACAGAAAAAGAAAACCAAATACCTCTTCAACTGTCCATCCAAGTGGATGAAACAGTCAACTCAGACCAAAACACATGCTTAGTCTGGGTTCCCTTGCGGTCAGTGTGAGGTGACTGTAGAGAATTGGAGGGGCGAACCAACGGGAGCTCGCTGGCTGCTCGATAAAGTACTTGGGAGGGTTTCTTGTGAGGCGCAGATGACTCATCTCATGACCCCTTGGTCTTGCAGTCATGGACGGCCCACTCCATGTGAAGGTGGCGAGATGGTGAGAGGAGTATCTTGGATTTTGGAGCTACATTTCAAAGCCATCTCACTTAACTACTTTTCATCTCAGAAGCCTTGGCCTCCGAGGGAGCGTGCTTGTAGGGTGACACCCTGGGAAGTGTGGGTACACCCGTGCCTGGCATCTCGCGCCTAGACGCTTCCCCTGCTTCTCTGCTGCAGCCTTGAAACGCGCCAGCCCATCCCACTCTCTTGCTGGGTTCTGTTGTGAGAACCTTGTTGGTATTTGGTGCAGTAGTGTTTAAGCTTCTGAGGTAAAGCAATGTTGTGTCTTATTTTTTTTTTCTTCCTTTTATATTTTAAATTTATTTTTTAAAATGTATGTAGTCCAGGGTCTACAGGGTCTCACTACACAGATGAAACTCAAAGTGATCCTCCTGTTTTCAGCCTCCTACTGTGCCCAGTCTCATTCACCTGTCTCAGCACACCCTTGGGGTGGGGCCAGCATGGCGGGGTTGGGGATCGAACCCCCAGCCCCTGTGTCTGCCTAAGCAATTTCCAATTCACAAGTTTAAGTTTAATCCACAGCTTTAAATGCACAGCTCAGTGGACTAAAGCACCTGCTTAGGCAGACACAGGGGCTGGGGGTTCGATGCCCCCTTGTACCCTCCACTCATTCTGAATGTCTTATTTTTATCTATTTATTTATTCATTCATTTATTTATTTATTTATTGAATGTGTCTTATATTCATCTTGCTAACCTTTTCTTTTTGGTTTCAGGTGACCAGTCTCTTTCATGGAGGAAGTTAAGCTAAAACTTAAAAGCTACCTAGAAAATTATATTTTGTTCTTTTTTTTTTCTTTTCTCTTTTTGAGACAGGGTCTCACTATGCAGTTCAGGCTGGCCTTAAGCTCACTTTGTAGCTCAGGCTGGTCTTGAACTCACAACAATCCTCCTGCCTCAGCCTCCCGAGTGCTGGGATTACAGGCCTGCGCCACCATGCCCAGCTGAAAATTATAGACAGGATTAAATCCCACTAAAATATTACTGGCTGCTGGCAATCTCCTTTATTGCCCTTTCCCTGAAGATACTGGGCAGTTTGGAAGGGGAATTTTTACTTCCAAGGAATAAATCTGTAATGCTGGAATTGATGTAACAGTGGTACAGATGGGAGGATTATCTGAGGAAGGAAGGCCTGGCTGCTTCCTCTTGCTTGTCAACTTGTGCCCCTTCAGCTTGTGTCCATTATGTCCCAGGATAGAAGGGTCTTGACCCCCATGCAGAAGAGTGTTCTTCCCCTCCTGGGCTCTGATGTGCTAACAGTGCATGCACATGCCTGCTCTGAATGTTGCTTTCAGGTTAAATTCAGAATCAAACTCAGTATGTAAATTTTGTGTCTGGCTTTTATTCTAGTTTAACTTCGTTGTGAGGGGTGTTTTTGTGCAGCTGTACGGTTTCGTATTACTTAAGCATTTTTCAGCATTTTAGTGAGATTTGAGCTTGGGAAAGCACATGAATTAGTGAGCAGTTTGCTGGATGGCTCAGTGATTGTCGCAAACCCAACACCTTTGTGCCTTGTACCCAGGTTGAGGACCCCAGGAGCCCCTCATCCTCAGGCAGCCTACTGTCCCCTAGGGTGAGCAGTATCACAGCTTCTGACACTAGAGTGGTTTGGTCTGTTTTGGAGCTCGGCATAAAGGGATCAAAAAGCATCTAAGTGTAAAAAGTACATAACAGCATGGGTGAATGCGGACTCCTTTGGTTTGAGTGTTCGCCTACGTGTTATGTGTGCTCTTGGATTCTGTGTTTTTCTAGTTTCATGATATTTTGTTATGTGAATGTGCCACCTTGTTCTACCGTAACGCATTTAGATGAGGAGATTCTAGCACTGGGCTTTCATAATTAGTGATACCACCAGCCGGGCGTGG